>JAHWFP010030347.1:0-15573 GCA_023313725.1 Lithobius niger
AGTGCCGGACCGTAAGTGGCCGTCGACACCAAGAACATTCAGGAGGGGCAACCCCCCGCAGAAGGAAACAGTGAGTAAGTCGAGTGTGACCAATTCCTCAACAGTGCCTTTAATAGCTCGTAATTTATTGCCGTCCTGTCCATCCCACGAGGCTGAAATGAAATGCGTGCCCTGAAGGCCAAGGATCCATTCCACCGCCAAACCGAGAGCCAAAAGCTCTGCAGAAAACACAGAATAGCCTGATGGAAGGCGATGGGCAACCGTCACTCCCTTACAAACACAAGCACAAGCCACGCCAGCGTCCGACTTCGACCCATCAGTAAACAGCCGCTGATAACCGGCGTACTGAGAACATAGCCGCCGGAACTCCTGCCAATCCCAATCCCTTTGCCACGCCACGAGTGCCCACTCCTTGACCATGGTACGGTGCATCTGCGCAGAAAGCACCGGGGTAACAGGCGGACACGTCCGCACAGCTGCCTCACGGCAAGCCCGTTAGCCAGGACATTCCCAAGGTCGCCACAATGGCCGTTCGTCCATCAGAACTCAACACGACTGTTTCGAATTGCCACCCAGAATTTCGAGAGTATCATGTAAATCAGTGGATCCTGTACTTTAAGATTCTCGCATGACTTCTGCAAAAGCCTGTGGCTGGCCAACGAGTCGGTGTAGAGTGTGAACGATGGCAACTCTAAAGCACCAGCAACGTCCAGAGCAACAGAGATGGCAAGCAGCTCACAGAGCATGATCGACGTGACAGCAATCACATGGTGCTGAACCGTAATCTTCAGTGACGGGATTGCAATCCCAAGTTCCCCTGTTACCCCAGTACCCGCTTCTCCAAGGATGCTCCTAGCCTTCTCACTCATTTTACCGTAATCCTCTAAAATTCTGCCAACCGGGTCACCCTGCTCACGACTCAGGTCGCCACCAGAAGCTCTTTGCCCCTACACTCAACAGGCGGCTCACCGCACTCCATTCACAGAGCCTGGACCTGGGGTGGAGGGGATGCAGCCTGATACTGCACGCAACGCATTAACTGCAACTTGTAACAATGCTCAACCACAACAATGAACAAATCTACGTCAAGTTTGATTGTTGGCCGATTCCAACGTTGCAGTCAACCACATCAATGAAACTATAGATGCCGACAATTTGATTGTTGCAACTGATCCTCTTCCTCTCTACAAGATGGTCGTATTTTTTGCACAGTATTGTATGTACAGTCACAGTAAAAAAAACGCCGTTTTCGCTCTATGGAGGGTCTGTTCTGATTGTTGCTTATAACAATGCTAGTTTCGTAACAATACATCAGCTTTTGTATGAGGGGGGGGGGAATTGAGGCTTACTGGCGTGGCTTTTGTATGAAGCCATTGCAATTCGAATTAGTGAAAGACGAAACAGACCAGTCTTCTGTTGCACGTTACACATTGTTTGATTCCCTGTTACTTTAGCAAAGAGGTTCAAGCCCTTGCAGTAAAAAATTATATTAGTTTTGGAGTTAGTTCTGTATCTGTAATAATGTTACATGTTGTTAATAATGTTAATAATGTGTTCTAGTGCATTGAAGACCTAATCCAAATACCCGGATACAATCCCCGAATTCACGATGGCACATGAATATTTTGGTCACATTTGCTGCTCACTTGTGATTCTTACCTGGTGACAGTGTTGGTGCCTCTGTGTTTCTTTATTTAATATTAATCTAGTTTAATAAAGCTGACTAATTTTATAAACAAACATGATATCTGATCTAGAGCAAAATGATTTTTAGTATCGTGGTTAACATAATCGCAGATAATTTTAACTGATAAATTTAAATGACAGTATCTAGTTAAAAGCTACTCCAGGGCTTAATCCCAGAAAAGAGTCATGTATGGCTGAACGTGGAGCAACTAGTAGTAAAATAACACGCTAAAAAACTGTGAACGTTCAGCAAGACAGTCCTAAATCTGCATCAGACGCATTCTCAGATTACATTTTGAAAAAATGTAATACCAAAAAATTATTCACCATTCACCGTGTTTAGTGCCTGTCAGTGAGTTATTGCCGATGTCTGGCTTGCAATGCAACAATGATTGCGTGCAGATATTATATGACACAGTTCGACAGCGAGAACAAGAGTAAATGCAAGTCAATTGTTGCCGTTATATCGTCCTGTTTTTTCTGCAAACATGCCACGACATTTAAGCGAGCATGAAAAAGGACCACTTATGGGACTCCTCGAAGCAGGCAGATCAACTCATGAAGCTGCCGTCGCGTTAAACTGTGACGACAGTACAGTAAGAAGGTGGCGAACAAGATGGGCAGTCGATCATAACTTAAATAGAAAAGTGGGAAGTGGAAGACGAAGATGCACCACAAACGAAGACGATGAAGGAATTGTGATGGAGTCGTTAAATGATCCGTTTAAGACGTCGACAGACATAAAAGCAGAACTTCAACTTCATCATTCCTTATCGACCATTCGAAGGAGGTTGTGTCAAGCCGGACTACAAGGCAGGAAGGCAGCCAAAAAAGAGAAATTAACTGAACGGCATATTGAACAACGCCTGCAGTTCGCACAGACTCATCTGAACTGGACAGAAGACGAGTGGTTTCCAGTGGCTTTCACAGATGAAAAGTCAGTTGTAGTTGGGTACAACGGCACCAAGTGGGTGAGACGACCGATTGGCGAAAGATTCGATCCTGCATTCGTCCACGAGACAATCCGAAGTGGAAGATTCAGCGTACCGGTGTGGAGCTGGATGAGTGGTCAAGGACTGGGCAGTATTGTGCGGATCACGGGGAACCTCGACTCACGACAGTATCTTCGAATTCTAAACGAAGTTCTGTTACCAGAAGCACAGGCAAAGTTCGGAAACAACTGGATCTTCCAGCAACACAAGTCGCCAATACACACAGCTAACATTGTAAGTCATTGGGCTGCTACTTCTTTACGCGTTCCAGCATTGCAGTGGCCACCGAAGGGGGGCAGACATGTCACCCATTGAGAACATGTGGGCTCAGATTGTTGAGGAACTCAAACCCTCAACGGCTAGCAACCCAGAGGAACTATGGGACGACATGTGTGATGCATGGCAACGTCTATGAAACCAACCAGACAGATGCTTAAAACTCATTGAATCAATGCCACGTAGAATGAATGAAGTAGTAAACAAGCATGGGCAGTGGACCGAATATTATCAAATTTAATATTATGGCTTAAAAGTGAACTGGTCATGAATGTCAACAGCGTTGCTTTTAACTGTATTTTTTCCTCCTTTGTGCATTTTAAAATATTCCATGGTGTTGGGTTCGGGTCATACAACAAATAGTTGGTGGTTGGTGGAGCATACTCAGTAAGAAATAAGAAGTGTTTACAACCCAAAAGCTCTTCAAACTTCTTACCTGCATAAGCAACTCATCAAAATGTGAACAAGGCTTTAACTATATTGTTTTTTTTTTTTTTACTTTCTGTGGTCATTTAACCTCTACTTTTGGCTTTGTTGTTATACTTCTGGCTCATGTTAATTAACTACCTTTTATTACTTATTTATTAGTAATAGTTATTTATAACTGATTTTTTTAACTCCTTACTTAGAATTTTAAACGCATTTTTTATTTATTAAAAAAATTCCAGCTTAATTAATGACGATATTAACAATGAATAAATGGCCATACTTTAACCCTTTAATGCCCATGCCAAACTGGATATATTTTTTTTAAGTCCCCTATGATAGTTGGGTCGGTCGCGGGATTCGATCCGGCATTCACTTGGTTTGCAGACGAGGACGCTGACCACTGGGCTGTTGCTGCTCGCTTTACTCGGGGTCCCCGGGGACCCCTCATAAAGCGTTGCGCGTTGGGACTTAGTTTTTTGCCGTTCAGTAGCCGTCCATTTAAAGGGACGCCAGACTATAAAGGGTTAAAGAAAATAGGCATTTGTAATAGTGAAATTATTAGGAAGAAATATCAAATGATGTGAATTTTCCAGCCTGTCACTTCACAAAAGATAAATTCCTATAAGTGAGTAAGTAGTGAGTGAGGGATATTGGCTGCCCTTTTGTGTCAATTTGCCGGTCAGCTGCCATCACCTCCAGAAACCTTGCTGATGTCGTCATCCATTGTAACCACCAATACAAATTGTTACAAATGTTTTTTACAATTTTTACATTTGAACCCGGTTAGAAAGCTAATGACTGATGTCTACCGATTTCCGTACCAGCATCACTGAAAAACTGCAAAAAAAAAAAGCCCTAAGCATCACGTATCATCCCTCAATAAGGCGGAGAACTGAAGGAGGACGAATTACCTGAAAAAAACCGTAAAATTAATTTAAAGAAAAATGGGCGATTACATAAGGTGTGCATGGCTGTGTGTGTATCTAATTCTCGTTAATTCCAACCTATTTATCTAATATAAGAAATATATTACTAAATAATCATACACTACGAAACAAAACCGTTTTATGTTATTATTTATATGTGTAGGCGTCTAAATATTTGAAAGTTGGGCATGTATTAATCTGCATTTTATTGAAACCTGACGTAATAACGCATTAAATAAGTATTGGTTCTCATTTTTTAATAGTTTTAGTATTTGCCTTTTTGGTGGTTACACTTGTTGAGGACAGCAGTAAGGGTTTCACGTGGACTTCAGCAACATTGTGGTATTATAAACCTTACAAGGAAGCTTATTCGTGCTCCTGTGTTTAACCTTATCTTAAACATCAGTCGAGTTTCTTCTTGCTTTTTAATACGAAGTAGAACAAATTTGCACATTACAAAACGTGAAACCTTAAACCCCATTCATTAACCGTTTCTACAAGAAAAGAAATATTTATTTAAAATAACACAATAAAGCACTTATAAAACTTGCAATTCTGTTATGGCTTGTGCCAAATTACGAAACGTAATTAGATTTTTATTTTAGATTTTTGTGAATTTTTTAGAATATTTTTTAATCAAATGAAGGGTCAGTAAGACAGAATGCTACGACAGAAATTTGTTTGTTTGTCTTAACTTGCGATGTTAGGCAAACGCTAATTCACGTCTTTAGAACAACAATAGAACCTATGCCTAGAGCTAATGCAAATCTTCTTGACTAAATATCCTAACAATGTGTCGTCAAGCCTATTGTTGCAATGATTCTCGATACAAGAGAGGCGTTTTTTTTTTACTGTGACTGTACTACAGTCGTGGGCATATTTAAATCAGGATTTGAAAATCGTCTAGTTTTTTTAATATAGCTCGGATCCTGACATACGAGATATCGTCGGAAAGCTTGAAATCTCACATTTTTCCTGGTGTTGTTGTTTTTAAGAAATAGTGGCACACGTGAGAATGCGTGGGCGTTAACAAGACCCCTTGCATTCATCCTAAAGAAATAATTCAGTCACAAAATTGAAAATTAGTTAGCAAAAAGACAACAATATGTATAATATGTTCTGATGAAAAAAATATTTTAATTGTAATGCGCACGTGAGTTAATAAATACAAAAAAGTTGAATATAATTACTACTATTATTAACATTTGCAGAGGAGTTTATTTAATGCGACATTGCAACAATGCAGAGGCTTTTCTATGCTAAGCGTTTCACTTTTCATTGTTACAGATGCAAGGCAACAGAGATCGCTCCAGCATTGTTGTTCACATACGCAGGCATGAAAATACTGAGAATAGGACTGACATTTCCATAGGTCTAGTTGGTAGTCGAAAGGGAGGGGAAGAGGAGGTTATGGTGGGGAAGGGGAGCAGTCGAAGATCGCCTGAGCCATTCCTGCTTACACAAACGTAAAAATTACAATTAAATGACTGGTGTATTAAATGTGTTCAGTCAAAAAAGGAAGGTGTTAAAGACCCGGAGGGGGGGGGGAGTGAGGCTTAATGGCGCGTCGACAGCTTGGTCATTAGCGCCAACCTCAGTCACAGTGCAGTGGTCCGGGTTGCCACTGCACCACACATTACAGAGATGTTATTCAAACCCCTAATCTAAATCTTGTCATACATCTGTACCTCCTGCAAAAATTGAAAAACACCGGGCAGGAGAACAGACTTATCGCCCAACTGACGCGCAATGTCATGCGGAAGATGGAACCGACGACGAACACCATCAAGATGGCGACAATCAACAAGTAAGTGCCGGACCGTAAGTGGCCGTCGACACCAAGAACATTCAGGAGGGTCAACCCCCCGCAAAAGGAAACAGTGAGTAAGTCGGGTGTGACCAATTCGCAAACGGGCCAACACAACCTCCTCACGGCGACTGCGGCGACACGCCGAGTGCCACTCCTCGACAGTGCCTTTAATGGCCCGTAACTTATTACCGTCCTGTCCATCCCACGAGGCTTGCCAAAAAGCATGTAACCTCAGACGCAGAGTTGGAAAAGCGTCCGAGGGAACAAGCCTGAGATCCCTACCGAGAGGGCCAGAAAGGGCCCCTTTTGCTGCAGAATCCGCTTGCTCATTTCCACCTATCCCAACATGGCCCGGGATCCAGCAGAAAAGCACGTTTTTCCGCTGGCCAGGCAAGCGGGAAAGCAAAGCTTGGACACGTTGTGTCAAGGGGTTCCGTGGATTGTAAGTCGCCAAGGACTCCAGGGCACTCATGGAATCGCTAAAGATAATGAAATGCGTGCCCTGAAGGCCAAGGATCCATTCCACCGCCAAACCGAGAGCCAAAAGCTCTGCAGAAAACACAGAATAGCCTGATGGAAAGCGATGGGCTACCGTCACTCCCCTACAAACACAAGCACAAGCCACGCCAGCGTCTGACTTCGACCCATCAGTAAACAGCCGCTGATAACCGGCGTACTGAGAACACAGCAGCCGGAACTCCTGCAAGTACCTTGCTGGCAGAGTGGAACCCTTCGGGAGGGACGCCAGAGCGAAAATAAAAATGCCACTTGGGACAAGCCAAGGGGCCACTGGCATCCCCCCCAGCCTCAAGACGCTGGGCATATCAAAGGCTATCTCCTGACAGGACTGCTGGAGCCTATCGCGGAAATCACCCTTACCCACCCTGCGTCTACCGACTCGCAAGTCTGGCCCAAAAACCATGGACCAAGCAGGACTGGATTCCACAGCACGTAAACGCACAGCATACTGAATGGCCAGCTTCCGCCGACGAATGGCCAAAGGTGGCTCCGAGGCCTCAGCATAGAGGCTGACCACTGGAGAAGTTCGAAATGCCCCAGTCGCCACACGCAGGCCACTGTGATGCACAGTGTCCAACATCTGGAGAGTCGAGTCACTAGCCGAACCATACACCATGCACGCATAATCAAGTTTGCTGCGGACAAGGGCTCTGTAGAGGCGCAACATGGCAGTGCGATCGGCACCCCATGAAGTACCCGACAGAACCCGCAAGATGTTAAGTGCCCGCAAAGACTTGTCTTTAAGTTGGCGCAAGTGTGGAAGCCAAGATAACCTGGAATCGAACACCAGACCCAGGAAACGTGCCTGTGGGACAACAGGAATCTGCGCCTGCCCCAAATACAGGCAAGGATCTGGGTGCAGTGTTCGTTGGCGGCAAAAGTGAATGCACACAGTCTTGTCCGGAGAAAACCGGAAACCATTACTGACCGCCCAGGTCTGGACTTTGTTAATCGCCAGCTGTAGCTGCCGCTCGCAGGTCTGCATGCGAGCTGCCCGAAAGCGCAGGCCGAAGTCATCGACAAACAATGACTGGGGAACAGCAGCTTGCTGAGCAATGGGATTGATCCCAATAGCAAACAAGATGACACTAAGAACACCCCCTTGAGGCACACCATTCTCCAAGACAAACGGGCGGGAAAGAGTCGCCCCGACCCGAACACGAAAAGAACGGCCGGAGAGGTAAGCGGAAAGCAACAGTGGCATCCGTCCCCTCAAGCCATAGTTATAGAGATTACGGAGAATCCCATAACGCCAGGTCGTATCATAAGCCTTCTCCAAGTCAAAGAAAACCTGAACCAGATGTTGACGGAGGCGGAAAGCCTCCCTCACATCCGATTCAAGGGCAACCAGATGATCGATGGTTGACCGAAAACGTCGAAAGTCACACTGGGACGCAGATAAGAATCCGCGTGATTCCAGCACCCAGACCAACCTCTCACTGACCATCCGTTCCATAAGTTTACAGACACAGCTAGTCAGAGCGATTGGGCGATAACTGGAAGGAGCAGTAGGGTCTTTGCCCGGTTTCACAATCGGGATGACCACTGCTGTCCTCCACGCTGCCGGAACAGAGCCTTCTGCCCACACACGGTTGAACATCTCCAGCAAGAACTGCTGGGAGGCAAGAGGCAGATGTTTCAACAGCTGATAGTGAACATCATCAGGCCCTGGGGCGGAGTCATGCGACTTGGACAAAGCTGAAACAAATTCCTGCCTGGTGAACGGTAAATTGTACTCCTCTAGCCCGTCGGAGCGAAAGTCTAGAGAGTGAGCCTCTTCTCTACGCTTTATTCTGAGGAAACCAGGATCATAATGGTTATCACTCGAGACCCGCGCAAACGCAGACGCAAGACAGTCGGCGATATCCGGCACAGAAGAGATCACGGAATTCGCCACCTTCAGCTGTGAAACCGGGGAAGACACGTTCCTCCCCGAGATCTGGCGCACCTTCCGCCACACCTGCTGAGAAGGCGTGGAGCGCGTGATTGACGAAACATAAGCTGTCCACGAAGCACGTCTAGCCTCACGGATGACATACCTGGCACGGGCACGACAGCGCTTAAAGGCTACAAAGTTGTCAGTAGTTGGGATGATCGTAAATGCACGCAACGCTCGCCGGCGGGCCCGAATAGCATGCCCGCAAGCAGGCGTCCACCACGGAACAGGAACCCGCCGCGGCTGTGTGGACGAACGCGGGATAGTAGCACGAGCAGCAGCAAGGACCACGTCAGCGAAATGAGTTGAAAGGTCATCCACATCAGAAAAGTCCCCAACCGCACGCTGAAATACAGCAGCCTCAGCAAAGGCTGACCATTCAGCACGTCTAAGCGTCCACCGGGCTGGCCTGGAAGCCACAGAACCCCCTTGTGTCATGGACAACACAACGGGGAGGTGATCGCTTCCATGCAGATCGGCAGCGACAGCCCAAGTGAAGTGAACTGGGACGGCAAGGGAGCAAAAGGCTAAGTCCACCGCTGACCAATTGCCCGTGGCCAGGTTACAGTGTGTCATGGCTCCATCGTTCAGGATGCAACGGACCCCCTCTGCATCCACTCCTCAAGGATCCTGCCCTTGTTGTCAGTATTAGGTCCTCCCCACTGGACGTGGTGGCTGTTAAAGTCGCCCAGCAGGAGAAACGGGGCAGGAAGCTGGCGAACCAGGTCCTCCAGGTCACCAACCCCAAAGACCTCATCCGGCGGTAAATAAACCGAACAGACAGTAATATCGAATTGAAAAGAAACTCGAACTGCTACCGCCTGAAATCTAGTGTGCAGAGGCACACTGGCATGCGGCTGAGAGTGTTGAACCAGCACTGCAACACCACCATGTGCACGTGGCACAGGGTCTGCATCCAGACGGTAGACAGAGTAACCCCTAACAACCGGATTATCCGACGCCTTGAAGCAAGTTTCCTGAAGGCAGCAGCACAGAGGTCGCCAATGCGACAAAAGCAGCCGCAGCTCCTCTGCATGGGTCCGATTACTTTGGCAGTTCCACTGAACGATGGAATGCGCAGGCATTAGGACGGGCTTAAGACTGAATCATCCTCCTCAACTCCTCCCCTGGGCGACCCGAAAACATCTGAATCCTCCCCCGAATCAAAAGCCGGAGTGAGGTCCAGAACGAAGTTGTCCTCGGAAGGAGGAAAAAGCCCAGGAGAAGTGGAACAGGAAATATCTCCCTGCTTCATGGGTAAAGGAGGATCAAATTGTGGAGGGGACGCAATGGACCCCTTAGCAAGCTGGTTGTTCGACGACTGTTTCACCTTCTCTCCTGGTGGCAACTTCCTCACGGGTGGTGCTGAGGATATACCAGCAGGAGCCTGGTGTCTGGTAAGGTTCAAAATAGAACCGTATCACAAACACGTAATTTACTTCACCTGTAGCTCCAAGAAATAAATTTTAAAACAAATATAGTGCCATTGGCCTGAAAGTAGCCAGCCTTTTTGATTCAGAACGTTTAATATACCTGTCATTTCATTGGTAATTTTTATGTTTGCGCATGTGAGCAACTCTTACATGTTTTTTTTTTAATCTTTTCTATTCCCCTTTAAAGAGAAGTATTAATTAGCATGGCTGGGGGGAAAAAGTGGATGTTGGGGGGGGGGGGGGGTGATGAGGCTTAATGGCGCGTCGACAGCTGGATGCGCGCGTGGATGTTGGGCTCCCATCCAATGAGATTATTGTTTTATTGATAACTGCGAAAAAAATGTTGTTTCCAGTCGATCTCACTCGTTCTTTTCGTGTTTAAAAAGTCAAAATTGCAAACGTTGCATTTCTAAATATAAAAAAAACACGTGTATTTACCAGCACTAAAGTTTGTTTTCAATAGACGCGTTTGTCAAGCCATGCTCGAACCAATTTCCAGTTAAATGAATTTCTCATGTTTCCTAATTATATTTTACCTCTTGTAAATTTATTTCTACACCACCTCTTTTAAAGTTAAAAAAATACAGATACAAACATATTTACGTTGCCTTTTGGACTTAAACGTTCGACTGCCTAAGCGGAGAATCGAACCCACGACCTTTGAAACCAAAGGCTGAGGTTCTACCGCTACGTCACACTGACACGCAGTTTGGCTCAGCGGTAGGACCTCGGCCATTTGGTTTTAAAGGTCCTGAGTTCGATTCCCCGCTCAGGCAGTCTGACATACAAGTCCAAAAGCAACGTAAATATGCTTGCATCTGTGTTTATTTAACTTTCGTTGAGCCGTCAGCTTTCCGTCCTGTTTTAAAAAAAAATATTAGTAAACACATTAGCCAGGGGGGGGATTGAGGCTTAATGGCGCGTCGACAACGTGGTCATTAGCGCCGACCTCAGTCACAGTGCAGCGGTCCGGGTTGCCACTGCATCTTGTCATACATCTGTACCTCCTACAAAAATTGAAAAACACCGGACAGGAGGACAGACTTATCGCCCAACTGACGCGCAATGTCATGCGGAAGATGGAAACGACGACGAACACCATCAAGATGGCGACAATCAACAAGGAAGTGCCGGACCGTAAGTTACCGTCGACACCAATAACATTCAGGAGGGTCAACCCCCCGCAAAAGGAAACAGTAAGTCGGGTGTGACCAATGCGCAAACGGGCCAACACAACCTCCTCATGGCGACCATTCCATGACCATTCCTCGACGGTGCCCTTAATAGCTAGTAACTTATCCTGGGTAAAATTGTAAACTCTTTTTTGTGTGTGGGACTGTCTGTTGGCAAATTATCTTACAAAAAACGCAATGCTGTTCGAATTTACGTAAAAATTACCAAAAATGCTGTGAGCAACGGATCACGCTCGCATCTTGTTGTAACGTTAAAAATTGAGCCATATCGTCAACGTATAATTCAGTTCAGCAGTAACAAATATATTACCATTGGCCTGCAAGAAGCCATGCTCTAGCCCCCCCCCCCCTCCCGGTCCTTCGCACCTTCCTTTTTTGACTGACAGCGTTTAATACACCAGTCATTATCTTGGTAATTTTTACGTTTGTGTTGGCAGGAATGGCCCTGGCGATCTCCGACTGCTCCCCCTCCCTACCATAACCCCCTCCTCCCCTCCCCTTTAGACTACCAACTAGACCTATGGAAATGTTTGTCCTTTTCTCAGTATTTTCATGCCTGCGTATGCGAACAAAATGCTGGAGCGATTTCTGTTGCCTTGCATCTGTAACAATGAAAAGTGAAACGCTTAGCATAGAAAAGCCTCTGCATTGTTGCAATGTCGCATCAAATAAAGTCCTCTGCAAATGTTAATAATAGTAGCAATTATGTTCAACCTTTTTGTATTTTTGGATTCACGTGCGCATTACAATTAAAATATTTTTTCATCAGAACATACTATACATATTGTTGTCTTTCTGCTAACTAATTTTCAATTTTGTGATTGAATTATTTCTTCAGGATGAATGCAAGGGATCTGGTTAACGCCCACGCTTTCTCACGTGTGCCACTATACCTTAAAAACAACAACACCAGGAAAAATGTTAAACTTAGTTTAGACTAGACAAGGGCTTTGCCTGCAATGCTTACAATTTGAATATACAAATTTTCAAATTTTAATTTTATACACATGTTTTAATTTTGTATTTATGTTTATCGTTAACGGGGGGGGGGGGGGGATGCGGCTTAATGGCTTAATTGGGCAGGGTGTCAGTGGATAAAACTAGTTCCCTTCCCTGACCCTTTGTGTTTCCACAATAAAGTCTCTTACATTTTAAATGTGAGATTTCAAGGTTTCCAACGATATCTCGTTTGTCAGGATCCGAGTTATATTAAAAAAAATAGACAATTTTCAAATCCTGATTTAAATATGACCACGACTGTACATGAAACGCACGTTAATGTTCGATTTCGAAGAATCCTTCCTTCGTGAAAATGCCTAGGCTACAAAGTCCGAGGGAGTCCGAAGCTGAACGACAGCCAGTTTTACTTCTGCACGAAGATGGTTCAACTCTGCGGACCATAGCAGAACGTGTAGGACGTAGCCATATCACTGATGCCAACGTATACGCGACATTGGAATGTTGGTGGGAGATTACTGCCATAGAGAAGTCGGACACCACGTTTTTTACAAGGCGACGAAGCTGCTGAGCTAGTAGCTACACGTCGGCTAGGACGCGTTCTAATTGCACGTGATTTGCGCCACAAGCTAGGACTGAATTTGTCTGTTTATTTCAACAGTGAAACGAGTTTTAACAGCGAATGATTTAAATGGTCGCATTGCAGCAATAAAAGAAAAACTGTCAGTCGACCAATGTCACCAGCGTTACCAGTTTTGTACTGTTTGCCGATATCGAGAGCATGCATTCTTTGAAGACTGGATTTTTACAGACGAAAAGACGTTTTGTGTTAGTAAGAACGAAGACGTCCATCTGGTAAACGTTTCTAGGCAGAGTACACAGTACCGCAGCTGAGAATTCTGGGCCCCCCTGCAAGAAAAAATATGTGGCCCCCTACGTAATTTAGGGGTGAATTCAAAAATTTTCCGTACGGTATCAGTACCAGCAATTTGTTGTAGGCAAAAATTATTTAAACATTTTTGCTCGGCATTTTTAGTTTTGTTTTTTTTTGCCGTGAGGAGAGGACGGAAAGGTTAAGGTAATTTTTGTTTTGCTTAGCCTTGCCATACTTTAAATTTGAGATGCTCCTACACATTTTAAATCACAGGGATAAAGTATGAATTGGAAATTAATTGCATATTTCATGAAATACAAAAAAAAAAAAAAAAAAAAATCAGAGGCACTTCACACCTACACGGTTTAGTGAGTCGACCACCCACGTGTAGCGTTTCGACAGTAATGACAAATCTCCATTACGTCGAAATTGTCTGACACGATTGGCTCAAATGTTGTTAATCATTATTTCAACTCTAACAATAGTTTTAAGTTGTTATTTTCTTTTCATGGTGCTAGCTGTGGTTCGTAGGAACTAGGGACACGAACTGTTTTTTTTTTTTTTTTTAGATTTGCTGGCCAGTTCATGAAGACATTTTGTGGTGACTTGTCAGAGGAATCAGCTGGCGCTGCAGTTAGCTTGGCTTGCCGGCATAAGAGAGTCAATCGCTTCATTTTGTTGGGAAGAGAACGGGGGTGGGCTATTTCATTTTTAATGCATACTACTAAAAATTACTGATGGCAAGTGAATGAATACACGCAGGTTTTGAGTTGGTCAAACTGTCTATTCGGTTCGAGCTAACAGCTTGTGTGCCTAATCCTTTGGAAAATTCGGTAATAAAAGGGAAGGTTTTCTTCAGCAAGGTCGGAAATCTGGGGCCCTCTTTTGGCCGCCCCCCCCCCGCCCTACGCGGTCTGCGGGGGCTACACCTACGGCCCTGAGAGTAGCCTACACCTTGCCACAGCGGAGAAGTGAACGATTTTCAGGAAATGTTTGGGGTTGGCTGCATTCTGTTAGAGTTAGTGGCTTGCATAGAGCAAACCCACGGCAAAAAGCAAGTTCCTTCGACGTTCTATAGGTTGTTATGTTGCCAATTGTGCATGAAGTGTTCGGAACTGACTTCGTGTTCATGCAGGACAGAGCACCTATTCACACGACCCATGCTGTTCGGCAAAGGTTCTTGGCACAGGAGCCAGAAATTGACGTTGCTGCCTCGCCTTCTAAAGGAGCCGATCTTAACCCAATAGAAAACTTATAGGGAAAATTGGTTCGAAGAGTCGATACTGGCATCAGAACATCAGAACTCCGGACGACCGGAGGGAAAATGTACATCGTGTGTGGGATCAGTTAGCTACCTGAAAAAAATTTATTGGGAGCGTTCAGGACAATTCATTCCAAGAAGAACTCGTCATGAGTATGATGTGCAAGGTGCTTGGAGAAAATATTTGAAAAAATTTCTGAACGGATGTCCTCTTCTCCAAATCAGACCAAATGAGTACGGATGAGTAGTTAAAGAATTTCCGTCACTAACGAGGTTGTGGAGTGCATAACACAAACTTATTCACAATGTTATAAATATTTGCTAGCTCTTGTGTGTGGTGGTTGAATTGTGATACCATAGGGAGGAAATTGTCAACTCTTTTATTATTTTTTTTTTTTACAATTCATTGATTAAGTTATTAATTTTTATTCTGGGACGTATGATCCTTATTACTGCTCCGAAATAAATTCCCCCTCCCCTCTCTCTCTTCCTCCCTACATCCCCCCTCTCTCCTTCCCCCTCTCTCTTTGGATGATGTGCTACTTTTTGTGTTTTAAGATCCTATATGTAATATTTATCGCTTTTAAGTCATCACAATAGAATGTATATGCAAGTCAATAATAAAAAAAAAAATTAATTAGGTTTATTTGTGTGTTCTTCGTAATCCATTCATTGTTCTGTGATGATTAAGATAGACACTAGTGTATTTAGCCCATCCATGACTCAACGATAGTATCATTATGCTTTCAACCTAGTTGTACAGAGGGAAGGAGGAATATAAAGGGAAGGACACATCAATACGTTGGTTGTTTGCATCCAAATTTGATTAAATCTGACATTTTCGTCAGCTAAACAATCCCCAGCTAAAAATCCACAAAATATAACCAGTGGAAAAAAACTTACCAGGGGAGACGAAGGAGTGACAGCACAAACCAGCTAGTTGAATATGTATGACAGTATGGTGATCGCACGGGCAATTCTGTGTTTTTAACATGAAAGAAAGTTTCTTGTTTAAAGGTAACTGAGAAATAATAACAATGCGTCACAAAACAGTGAAATTCGTGCAGTGGGGAAATATACAACATGTTGACTGAGAACATCAAACATTTTTTTTTTCATAGTTACGTAAGTGTTTATACAAGATTGTCTCAAACAGCTTAGACAAAAAAAGAGATAGACCTATAATTTTCAACACTTTCAGTGTGGGAGGAATATCAGCAGTGGCCCCATTCCTCTCCATTTCTTCCCTCCCTTACCTTGGTTGTGCAGTTGGGGGTGGCT
>JAHWFP010030348.1:0-18847 GCA_023313725.1 Lithobius niger
GCAGTACTAGTAAGAAATAATAATCATATGAAAAAAAGGTGACTGCTTGTGGAGTCGTCACTTGTGTGCTCCACAATGGCAGCCATCAATTTCATGTCAATATGTTAACCCTACCCAGATACCCCTTTAACTACTAATAGGCTATTCCATAATTATATATTGTATTAAGTTGCATCACATGACTTCCTGTTATAATTGTATTTAAAGAGGAGTAAACAGGAAGTTCGCTGTCTTATCAGCTGTAGCCTACACTCTGGTAGTCCGTGTGTTTATTACCATTGGTGCCCACGCTGGGCTAAGGTGTGTCCCCGCCTAGGACATCACAGTTGGCGATGAGGGTGGGATTTTTCCCTCAGTAACAGAAATTACTTTCTGGATTGGCCGAGAGATCGACGCTCAGGAACTACGTCAGCGAAACTTGGCTTTTCACGTTGTTTGCCGCCAAAAGACATGCGTTTGAAATTTGAGTGATCTTGCTCATTATGCATGGAGAAATTACTGCTTTTCGCCGTCGACACAAGTGCGTTTGGAGGCTGTTCTGGATAATCATTTTCCGCGGTATGTAACCTTAGCTGTTCGCGATGTTTGCGAATAGTATTACCTTAGTATCAACGATAGTATAGGACTGATTTTCACATTTTTGGTTAACCCTACCGACTGACCATAGCCTATCATTTGTCGTTGAAAAGTCACGATACCAAACCTTTTCACCTATTTGATACGTTTTCAACTCACGATGGTGGGTGCTCTGTACTTGTTTTAATTGTTTACGGCGTACGGCTGCAATAGGGTCAGGAAACATAAATCCAGCCGAGACTTTAATTCTCGGTTAAAATATAATTTTCCGGGTGTTGCTTGCGTGGTAGCGGAGATAGTGATTCGTGCTGATAACAAGTAAGAATTTATACTCTCTTGAATAATAGACCCCTGTCGCCGCGCGGCCTTGTAGACTCTCTTGAAATTACGGACGTATACCTCAGCCAAACCGTTGGTCCAAGGCGCAAAACTTGGCCCTGTCATGTGCCTAATTCCGTTGGATTTTAACCAATTTTGGAATTCTGCTGACAAAAATTGGGCAGCATTGTCGGTAACTAAGCTGTCCATTAAACCATACAAAGCTATATGATTGTTTAAAACGTCAATGACACGCGCGGACGTTGTTGACTTCATTTTATGCACAAAAGGAATTTTTGAATGTGCGTCTACAAGAATGAAAAACATGTAATTGTCCATCGGCCCCAAAAAATCAGCGTGTAAGCGATTGTTTGGTTTTAGTGGATATTCCCACGTATGCTTAGGACCTCACGTTTGAGTATCTTTATACTCTTGACAATTTTGGCATGATTTGACTTTATTTTCAATGTCAGAGTCAATCTTAGGCCACCAGACTTTTTGTCTAGCTAAACTTTTCAATTTAACTATGCCTAAGTGAGCACTGTGTAGATCTTTCAAGATTTGTCTCCGCAAGGCCGTCGGCACCAGGACTCTATACCCCCAAAATAAGGTTTCGTTTTCGACAGAGATTTCAGCACGACGTGTGAAATACGGTAACAGATCGGGAATTTCGCATTTGTCAGGCCAACCATGGTTCACATAACGATAAACTTTTGAAAGGATTTTATCACGTTTACTTTCAAGAACGAGTGTCTCGTTTAAAACTGGAAGATTAGAAATAGTTTCTAAAGCAAGAATATTGTACTGCTCTTCTGCTTTCTCGAATTCCTCGGTATTTGGGAGGGGAAGGCGCGATAAAGCGTCTGCCGTCAAATTAAGTTTACCGGGAATGTGTTCGAATTCGTAATCGTAAGCATTAAGCATCACTGCCCAACGCTGAACCCTGGCGGCTGCCATCTGCGGTATTCCTTTTTTAGGGCCAAAAATCCAAACTAAAGCCTTCTGATCAGACTGCAGTATGAATCGCTGACCATAAACGTATTCATGAAACCATTTCACTCCCCAAGCCACGCTGAGCGCTTCCCGGTCAAAATGCGAGTAGCCCCTTTCCGCTTGAGTGAGTTTACGTGAAGCGAAAGCTATCGGCCGTGATTCACCGTTTTTCATGACATGCATCAGGTACGCGCCAATTCCGTAGGGTGAGCCGTCACAATCGAGTTTGATCTTTAATTTCGGATCGTAATGAACCAGAACTTTTGATTTAAGAAATAATTCTTTTACTTTACTCACGGCTCGGTCGCATTCTGCCCCCCAAACCCACTTCACACTTGGGCTTAACAAACGTGTTACTGGTGACAGAATATGAGCGAGATTCGGTAGATATTTTGAGTAATGGTTTACAAAACCCAGAAAGCTCTGTAGCTCTTGAATACATGTTGGGTTAGGAGCGTTTGTGACTGCTTCGATAACCTCAGGGAGTGTATGCAGGCCTTCTGCATTTATCATGTGGCCTAAATATTTTAATTCAGGCCGCGACAGTTTGCACTTCTCGATCCTAAGTTTGGCTCCTACATCTTGTAAAGCATTTAACAGTTTATTTAACGATTCGTCATGCTCACTCCCCTTCCCGCTCACCAGGATGTCATCATAAAACGGGAGACATTTGGGGATTTTACTGGTGACTTGAGTCATTACCCTCTGGAAAATTCCAGGACTGGACGCCAGGCCCAGGGGTACGCGAAGCCATCTAAACAAACCCAGGGGTGTATTTATTGTCAAAGCTTCTTGTGACTCTTTGTCGAGTTCAATTTGCAGAAATGCATCCTTAAGATCGATAAGGGAAAAAGTGTCACTGCCTGCTAATTCACTGAATAATTCTGCAGCCGTGGGAACTAGATAGTGGTCGACTTCGAGTTGAGGGTTCACGGTGGTTTTATAATCACCAATCACTCGGATTTGACCATCCGCTTTGTGAACTATGACGATCGGCGTAGACCACTGAGAAGTTTCCACAGGCTCCAGAATTCCAAGGCCAACCAATCTACGAATTTCTTGGTTAACCTTTTCTTTGAGTGCTAACGGAACCGGTCTTACACGACTGTACACAGGCTTGGCATCAGGTTTTAAATGAATTTTGGCTTTAAAATTCTTAAACTTACCCATGCCTTCAGAAAATAGCTCTGGGAAACCCTTCACTATTTCGGAAGTGTCAACTGGCGTAATGCCAGTTTTAATTTTCTTAACACTTTTCTTAGGTTTCACTTTCGTTTGTAGGTCGTAAAAAGGATGGAAATTAACTCGAAAAATAGAAAGCCAATCCTTTCCCATTAATGCAGGTTTATATAATTTTGAAACTAAAGCATCCAAATGTTCGATTTGACCTTGAACTTCAACCTTCAGACTTACAGTGTAAATCGTGTTCTCAATTCCGTCAGTGTATGAGTGTATCGAGTACGGACTGAGTTTTAAAGGACAGTCCGCAAAATATTTTTGATGCCACTCAATAGGGATAATGGATGCATCTGCCCCGGAATCAAGTTCCATTTCTAGCTTGACACCATTTAGGCAGACTGGCATTTTCCATTTATGGATTTTCATAGAATTAACTACTACTATTATTTTGTTGGTTTGTAGGGGAATTGAAATCTGGTCCGCAGCCTGACTCAGTCCGAGAGTATTATTTTTCAGTACAAGATAGTCGTTGTCTGAATCGTCATCAGACCCGGAACCAGACTCTGAATTTTCGGCTTCAACATCCTGGCCTTCTTCACTTTCGCTATCGCGTTCGAGTTTGTTGACGCGTTTTTTGTAGCTATACTTTTGTTTTGTGTTCGGCCTAGCCTTAAAATTTGTGCTAGAACTTGCTTTAGGGTGGTCGAGTGATTTTAAAGTTCTATTCGAATGACTAGCTTTTCGGCACACGGCTTTTAAATGGCCGACAGTGTGGCAACGGCCACAAGTATAGTCTCGATATTTACAACGTGTTTTCACGTGGCCATTTTTGCCGCAACAATAGCAAATGAAATCCTTAGTGGATTTAGGCCTACTTGATGTTTTGCCCGATTTTTTAGCTACGTAGTTAACAGCTCTAGAATGGCTTCTCAAAACGCTTTGGTCTGTTTCAGCAGATTCTAAGGATAAAGCTAAGGATGTTGTAGCCTTTAAATCCAGAGTCTGTTCAACAACTCGCGTTGAATGACTTCTGATTGGATCCCCCCAATTAGGCGATCCCTAATCATTTCGCTGTTAATGTCTTTAATTTTTGCGAAGTCGCAATACTTCGTCATTAGCTTTAAGGCAGCTAAATATTCCCCGATACTCTCATCTGATTTTTGCGATCTTCTAAAGAATTTAACACGCTCAGATACCACTGAGGGCACTGGCTCAATGTCGTCTAAAACTTTTTTAACGAGCTCATCAAATGTTAATGAGTCGGGCAAATCAGGTGAGAGGATATTAAGAATTCTATCAAACATTTTCTGGCCCACAGATGCCATTAGTAAATTAACTTGCTTGGTTGCTGGTATTTCTTTAGCTAAAAAAAAGTAACGAATTCGGCTGGAGTATTTCTCCCATGTGTCAGACTCGCAAGCGAATTCCGAAAATAAACCAGCGGTTTTAGACGAACCCATGTTGACGTCGTCTTCACTATCACTAGATTCTAAATTTAGATTTAAATTAGAACTAGCTTCATTAACGCTTGCGTTCACTACTGAATTATTTTCAGTTTCACTTTCACTGCTAACTTTAGCAGTTACAGGTGGTTTGCTACCGACACCTGTCTTTGGCATAAGCCTACAAAATTAAATTTAATTAAATTTAATTACAATCCTGTTTAACATGCAAGGATTAAACTGGAGCACTCAAGACTACCGGTCACTTATTTAAACACAGAAATAAATCAAGCTTGACTGTAGCCTACCTAGTTGTATAAATTAACTGCCTACAAGTTAAATTTAAAGGGACTAGGCTTTGAAAAAATGTTTTACGTTCACCATTTGCAACGTTTTACAAAACAACACTTCTGGCCTAAGCCTCAGCACAGACCAGATTTCACTAAGTTTGAGCATAAACCTACGGTGTTAAATTTTACACCGGCACACACTAGCCCGAATATGGGCAATGGCACAATCGAATTTACAAGGGTTAATTTAGCAGCGCATTTTTCGAACCTTCAGGTTTATAGTAATGCCTGTGCGGACACGCCAGTGCGTCGCTCTAGAACACTGCCAAGGTAAAATTAACCATAATAAATCCAATTGCCCACTTCGGTTCTAGTTGTTAAGGTACTAAATTTAACCACACAGCACTACCACGTCAAAATAACACTGTTTGAAAAAGTTTAATCTCTGATAGGAATTCAGAGCACTAATTTTCATTGCCAAAATGAAAAAAATTTGCAACTTACCACAAATATGGAGCAAAGATGTGGTTGAAGACCTATCAGTAGTGAAAGCAAACCAAAAAAAAAACCAAGAATTCATAAAGAAATACATAAACTGCTTATGCAAAAAATCGCAACATTATTATTTTCATAGACGATAGACAAAGATCTCTATTGGATGGTTCCGATAGGCGGGTTGTTATTATCAGTTTCGTGTGGTTTTGTGTGGTTTTGTTGTTATTGTCAGTTAGGTTAGGTAAGTTAGGGATTTTGCATTTCATACTGAGGTAGTTAACTGGTTGGGGTTTGGCATTTCATACTGGGGCAGTTAATTGGTTAGGGTATGTTAATGATGATTTAATGAGTTTCGGCAATTTCGGATTAATTTGTAGTGCCTTCTGTGAAAATTAAAGGGAGGTTTTTATCTCTTTTTTCGAATTTCGGGCCATGTGCGTAAAGGGAACATGGGAAGAAAACGGGCTCTCGTCCGATTTTTTTTAATGGACTAAAAATCACCTGCTGAGTAATGTTTCCTCTTCCATTTTTTGGGCAAACGCACCGTTTGGCCGTGGTGAAGGTCTAAAGTCAGCACCGCGCTGCGCCAGAAAGCATGAAACTGGGAGAAAGTCCGGCAAGTAAAACACGAAACCTCAAGCAGTTCATTACCTCAAGTGAAATGCCGAAGCCGGTTTCAAACCTAACCGACAACAACAACAAAACCACACGAAACTGACAATAACAACCCACCTATCTGAACTGTTTCCGGGAAAAAAATATCAGCTGAGAAAATGGGAAGAAAACGGCCTCTCGTCCGTCAGCGCAAAGAGTGCGGCTTTCAATAATTTCTGACGGCCTAACGAAGCCTTTACCCCAAAATGATCATTTTATGTCATTCTAGCCCAACGAGAGATCAATCGGTGAGGAGCCGATATTCTTCCCATAAGCCGTGTAACGTAAAGCCGTGTAAAGTTCCCTCAATTCTTTATTTTACTATCGAAAGTGATCGTGGAATGAATTTATAATTCTGCCTTTATTCCGTTAGCTATACGCACCTAGTATGCACTATCCCATTGTCTCTCGTTTGTCAAGTTGATTACACTACAACAAACTGTTACACTAAATAATCAATTACACAATAATTACCCGATTAACAGGAGCCACGTAACCACACGAATTGCCAATACGCATAGAATTCTACGATGCCTTCCCGGCGAACCATAAAGTAACCGCCATTTTTTCCCCAGTGGTTTGCCAATCGCCCAACAACAGATAAAATTCCGTTTTCCGTGCTTGTTGTCAAAACCTGAAATAAGCTAGGCCATTTCCGGTTCAACCTTTTTTTCATACAGAAACATAATTGGCAAAAAATTTTAGTCAAGGACCTACAACCCTTCATATGCAAACGGTTTAGTCGCGAACTATTCAATAACAACACGTACATTTTGCTGGCACGTATTCTAATCGAAATCATGAAAAATCGACTAATATTTCAGTCACTTCCGGCCATACGCTAAAGGTGATAGGCATGACCCGTTCAAATAAACGACTGGAGCGGGACGTAACGTCATTTAACAATTGCTCACGACGCAATCCCCTTCTTCTTCCCAACTGTTTTTCAATAACTGTTGTATGCATTACATGCATTACATGCAGTTAAAAAAGAAAAAAATGAACCAGAAAACTAGGATTGGTGTTTCCATCTCACAATTACTAAGAAAAATATATGGATCTCGTTAATATGGACCAAAAATATTTCATATCTACCCCAAAACAAAACTCGTTAAGGCTATTTGCCAATTTTTTCGGCCGCGTGAAGTCGTGATATCAACCGCCAAGCTCTTTTCCCAAGCTAACCCCACCGATTAAGACTTCCAACGTTAAATGAAATAATTGAAAATTGCGCAGTAAGCAATTTTCATATTTCATTTAACGTTCGAACTTTTACTCGGTGGGATTAGCTTCGAAAAAGAGCTTGGCGTTTGATATTACGACTTCACACGGCCGTAAAGCTTGGCGGGAATCCGTAACACGTTTTGTTTTGGTGTAGGTAAACTAAACGAATTCGTCAAAAGTTAGAAATTACATGATCAAGTTGAGTTCTTCAAGCCATGCTCTTCAGATATACCTGGCAGGAAATGAAGTTAGCGTGCCTCTGTGTGTAGAACGTTTCCGGATGGAATAGCCTCTGAAATAAACCTCTGAAATAAGACACACCGATCCGTTAACTGTAGCCTGACAGCTATTCCAAACGCACGCTAACTGCCAGTAATTTTGTCAATAGTGTGCAAACTGTCTGTCCATTTCGGTGTTGTGATATTGCGCATAATTAATATGAGCGTGGTCTCTCCACAGAAATGCGGTCGAAACATTTTACTGCGTGATGTACCGAAGACCTACGCCTTGTCCTGTAAAATTACCTGGTGGCGTCCAGAACGAACCATCGCTCTTTTCTTAACGTGACTTCACAAATGTGGATTTAACGGAAATCGACATTACCACAATGGCCTGTGAAAACAACGGTCTCTTTAAACGAGTGAATGAGCAAGCGAGGTCAGTCCGAATGACGCTACCGACTGAAAGAAGACTCTGAATTCGCCATGAAAGAAAGTGTTGTTGGATTTATTACTTTCATGTACTACGTGTATTTATCTAAAGGAGATGCTAGATTAAGGTCAGTGTATTGTAATGTAGAACCCATTTTTTTCCGCTCTCATTACACTGCTTTTAAAAGCAATGATTTCCACATGCATGTAATGTTTGTGTAATTAGATTAAGATCATTTGTCGCAAGTCAGGAATAAAATTATGAAATACCTTCTGATAAGGAAAATGAGGTCATTGGATTGGTGAGACATTGGATTGCTACTTCATGCGAATCCGAGGAATGTAAACAAAGTCCAGTCGAATTCTCGACACCTTGGTCTTAAGCCTAAATGACTATGACGTATAATCGTGTCTCTGACGTGTGTATACGTACCCTAAAAAACTGCAACCGCGTTGTTGTAATGGCTGTCATGATTATAATGTCGGTTTAAAGGGTGTATGGGTCAAGTCTATGATGAACTCGCCAAATGGTATTTTTTTTACACAAATCGTGTATGATTTTTGTTTGTTTTGTTTTAGAAGGCAAGCTAATATATGGCGAAAAAATGTATCCTTATAAACGTTATCAACAGCGTGATTTCAGACTTACGGTAAAAATTTCTGGTAAAGAAAGGCTTCTGCACAACAGTAATGTCACTAGAAAACTCCGTCCAGGCTGGATTTAAACTCTCAATCACTGAGGCTCAGCAGAGTGTCTATGGCAGAATCGGAAAGGATAAACTTTTGAAGTTTCTTAGTCATTTTATAGTAGGATAAATTACCAGAAAGTTCCAGGCCACAAAAATGAAATGGATTTTTTTACTGCAGTTGACCCTTTAACATTAATGCGTACGATCGGCGTTGTTATCCCCCATCCCAACACTACGTATGGTAATGGGTCAGATGGCCAACATGTATTCAAGAACTCTTCATTCGTACTTCAGCACGACATAATGCACTTTAACTAACGTATTTTACTCAGACCTTTTGCTGCAATATGAGGTTATGGGGCAAGGCACCTAATGGTTAGCACGACCTAATGGTTTGCAAGAGGTGTTGGGTTCGATCCTGACCTTAGCCACCCCTGGTATTTTCGGGAAGAGAAGGGCCCTATGATGCCTCGTGCTCATGTCGATTGTAGCATGTAAAACATCCTAGGAATTTCCAATTGGAATTACCTAGCAAATTGTCCCTCTCTCCTTCTGGCACCCCTGTGGGCTGGGGGTAGAATAAGCCCACCGTACCCCTGCGTGTCGTAGAAGGCGACTAAAAGGGAACCCAAGATCACGGTTTGCTAGTGTGCCAAGTGTCTGCATGGCGGAGGGTTTTTGGTCCGTCTTTAACACTAGCAACCTCAACACTACGGTATGCAAGTGCACCTACGGTGTGTATGGCGGGCAGGTTTAACACCCGTCGCAAGCACTAGTCATAAAGAGGTGAAGGGACATCCGGACAAACTGGGCCCTGGGTGGCTGCTTAGAGTATGTTTGGCGGTTTGATTCCCCTTTAGGTTTTAGTTCCAATTTGCCCATTCTAGCCACTGGGCTTTTCATCCTTATCCCCCAGCATGTTGGCCGTGTGCTGCAACCTAGTAATCAATGGTGGCGGAGATCCTGGCTTTCGGGCTTTGGCTCCTTATTCCGGAGGACAGGTGGCCTGGGCAAGCCGGTGTAAGATCAATCGGCTATGACCTTTCGGGCCTTGTCAATGTGAGGAGGCAGCTTATGCTCTATCCATCTGCATCACGGACCCGAACTGTTTGGGTTATCGACGGAGTTCGTGTGTACGGCTTCCTTGGTGGCCTCGGCATGCTTAGGCTGCCACCTCACCGAGATAAACGGCGGTGTTAGCTTCCTGGTGCAGGGCCCTGGAAATGCGTTTTCCGGCCCTGCATCAACCTAGTGCCACACGGGGTTTTCTTTTCTGTGGGGCACACCGCCACGACTTCTTTTTGCTCTCCATGGCAACTACTTCCCTCCCTCCCCCGATAAAATTTCTTCCCCAAAAAATATTACTCTTCTCGCTGCAGTAGCAAGCGCCAGAGGAAGGAACCCGAGATGGTTGGGCTTGATGCCCAGTTACCAGACGTTAGTAAGAGTCGGGACCAAGTCCCGAAGTTCCTGGTGGTGACAGGCAAGGGCCGAGATGTTACACAACTCGGTCCGTTCGCTGTCCACAAAGCACTAAAAGGGATCTGTGGTTTAGATCCGAAAAGTGTTTCTCAGCTCCGTGCTGGAGGATACCTTGTGGAGTTTGCGGACGATGCTCAGGCAAAGAGGCTATTGAAGGCGAGTGCACTGGGATCGTACTTTAAATAGAAGTAAGGGGATCGTGACGTGCTTTGATTTGAGGGATCTCAGTGATGATGTCATCCTGGACGAACTCAAGTCACGAGGCTTTACGGCTGTGAAGCGTTTGATGCGGAAAGGCGAGAATGGTGCCCAGCCAACTGACACCTTTTCCCTGAACTTTGATACGCCAGTTGCACCGCAGCACATTACTGCCCGTTACCTGTGGTTGAAGGTCAGGAGTTATGTACCAAACCCAATGCGGTGTTTCCGCTGTCAACGCTTCGGCCACATCAGTCGCTCGTGTAAAGGTAAGCCTACCTGTGTTAGCTGTGCTCAGGCAGCCCATGAAGGCGATGACTGTGTTGGCCCAGAGTAGTGCATCAACTGCGGTAGTGAGCACCAGGCCTCTTCATGGTGCTGCCGTGTTTATTTAGAGGAACGTCGTGTGCTTTCCTACTCGGAGGCCGAGAAGGAGGCTAAACTATTGGCAGCGCCGATGACCAAATGTTTTGCGCAGGTGTGCAGTGGTCCATTGCCTGGCCCATTTAGTGAGTCTGCTGATTTGGTGGATTTGCGCGCTGAGCTCAGGTCTTTGACGAGGACGGTAGGCATGCATGCTACTTTGTTGACCCAGCAACATCCATCTTTGCAGGGTCTTTTGGGTTCTTCGGAACCCGTTGCTGCCTTGCCGTCGACATCTGCCCAGCCTGCGAATGTTTCTGCTCCTGCTACTGTTCCTGTAACTATTCCCAGGCAGGTTAAGGCTGCAGTCAAGCCTCCTCCCGCCCAGAGTACGCCACAGAAAGTGTCGAAGACGGCTCCTGCTGGTACAGCCTCAACACCACCCGTGAGGAAGTCGCCACCAGGAGAGAAGGTGACACGGTCGTTGAACGACCAGCTTGCTGAGGGGTCCATTGCATCCCCTCCACAATTTGATACTCCTTTACCCATGGAGCAGGGAGAGATTTCCTGTTCCACTTCCCCTGAGCTTTTTCCTCCTTCCGAGGACAACTTCGTTCTGAACCTCACTCCGACTTTTGATTCGGGGGAGGATTCAGATGTTTTTGGATCGCCCAGGGGAGGAGTTGAGGAGGATATTCAGTCTTAAGCCCGTCCTAATGCCCGCGCATACCATCATTCAGTGGAACTGGCAAAGTTATCGGACTCATGCAGAAGAGCTGCGACTGCTTTTGTCGCATTGGCGACCTCTGTGCTACTGCCTCCAGGAAACTTGCTTTAAGGAAACTTGCCAGCTTCCTGCCCCTTTCCTCTTGCTGGGCGACTTTAACAGCCACCATGTCCAGTGGGGAAGACCTCATACTGACAACAAGGGGAGAATCCTTGAGGAGTGGATGCAGAGAGGGTCCATTTGTGTCTTGAACGATGGTGCCATGGCCCAATGCAATCTGCCCACAGGTAATTGGTCAGTGGTAGACTTGGCCCTTTGCTCTCTAGCTATCCCGTTTCACTTCACTTGGGCTGTCACTGCCGATCTGCATGGGAGCTATCACCTCCCCATTGTGTTGTCCACAACACAGGATGGTTCTGTTGCTTCAAGGCGAGCCCAATGGGTGCTGAAACGAGCTGAGTGGTCAGCCTTTGCTGAAGCTGCTGTTTTCCAGCATGCGGTGCAGGACTTTACTGATGTTGACGAGCTTTCAACCCATTTCACTGATGTGATCCTCGCTGCTGCTCATGCTTCTGTCCCGTGTACGTCCACACAGCTGAGACGGGTTCCTGTTCCGTGGTGGACGCCTGCTTGCGGGCAGGCCATTCGGGCCCGCAGGCGAGCGTTGCGTGCATTTACAGTTAGCCCATCTGCTGACAATTTAGCCCATCTGGTGCCGGATATCGCCGATTGTCTAGCGTCTGCATTTGCGCGGGTCTCGAGTGATGACCATTATGATCCTGGTTTCCTCAGAATTAATCGTAGAGAAGTGGCTCGATCTCTTGAATTTTGCTCTGACGGGATAGAGTACAATTTACCGTTCACCAGGCAGGAATTTGTTTCAGCTTTGTCCAAGTCGCATGACTCCGCCCCAGGCCCTGATGATGTTCACTATCAGCTGTTAAAAAAACATCTGCCTTTTGCCTCCCAGCAGTTCTTGCTGGAAATGTTCAACCGTGTGTGGGCGGAGGGCTCTATTCCAGCTGCGTGAAGGATAGCAGTGGTCGTCCCTATTGTAAAACCGGGCAAGGTGACGGACGGGCTTTCCTACTCGGAGGCCCAGAAGGAGGCTAAACTATCGGCAGCGCTGATGACCCAATGTTTTACACAGGTGTGCAGTGGGCCATTGCCTGGCCCATTTAGTGAGTCTGCTGATTTGGCGGATTTGCGCGCTGAGCTCAGGTCTTTCACGAGGACGGTAGGCATGATTGCTACTTTGTTGAACCAACAACATCCATCTTTGCAGGGTCTTTTGGGTTCTTCGGAACCCGTTGCTGCCTTGCCGTCGACATCTGCCCAGCCTGCGAATGTTTCTGCTCCTGCTACTGTTCCTGTAACTATTCCTGTAACTATTCTCTTTCCAGTTATCGCCCAATCGATCTGACTAGATGTGTCTGTAAACTTATGGAACGGATGGTCTGTGAGCGGTTGGTCTGGGTGTTGGAATCACGGGGATTCTTATCTGCATTCCAGTGTGGCTTTCGACAGTTTCGGTCAACTATCGATCATCTTGTTGCCCTTGAATCAGATGTGAGGGAGGCTTTTCGCCTGCGTCAACATCTGGTTCAAGTTTTCTTTGACTTGGAAAAGGCTTAAGATACGACCTGGCGTTATGGGATTCTTCGTAATCTCTATGACTGTAGCTTGAGGGGACGGATGCTACTGTTCCTTTCCGTTTACCTCTCCGGCCGTTCTTTTTGCGTTCATGTCGTGGCGACTCTTTCCCGCCCGTTTGTCTTGGAGAATGGTGTGGCTCAAGGAGGTGTTCTTAGTGTCATCTTGTTTGCTATTAGGATCAACCCATTGCTCACCAAGCTGCTGTTCCCCAGTGTTTGTTTGTCGATGACTTCGGCCTGCAGTTTCGGGCAGCTCGCATGCAGACCTGCGAGCGGCAGCTACAGCTGGCAGTTAACAAATTCCACACCTGGGCGATCAGTAATGGTTTCTGGTTTTCTCCGAACAAGATTGTGTGCATCCACTTTTGCCACCAACGAACACTGCACCCAGATCCTTGCCTGTACTTGGGACAGGCCCAAATTCCTTTTGTCCCACAGGCACGTTTCCTGGGTCTGGTGTTCGATTTCAGGTTATCTTGGATCCACACTTGCGTCAACTTAAAGACAAAGCTTTGCGGGCGCTTAACATTGTGCGGGTTCTGTCGGATACTTCATGGGGTGCCGATCGCACTGCCTTGTTGCGCCTCTACCGAGCCCTTGTCCGCAGCAAACGTGATTATGCATGCATGGTGTATAGTTCGGCTAGTGACTCGACTCTCCAGATGTTGGACACTGTGTATCACAGTGGCCTGCGTCTGGCAACTGGGGCATTTCGGGCGTCTCCAGTGGTCAGCCTTTATGCTGAGGCCTCGGATCCTCCTTTGGCCATTAGTTGGCGACAGATTGCCATTCAGTATGCTGTGCGTTTGCGTGCTTTGCAACCCAATCCTGCTTGGTCCATGGTTTTTGGGCCAGACTTGCGGGTCAGTAGACGCAGGGTGGGTAAGGGTGATTTTAGCGATAGGCTCCAGCAGTCCTGTCAGGAAATAGCCTTTGAAATGCCCTGCGTCTTGAGGCTTGGGGGAATGCCAGTGGCCCCTTGGCTTGTCCCATGTGGCATTTTCATTTTCGCTCTGGCTTCCCTCCTGAAGGGTACCACTCTACCAGCAAGGTACTTACAGGAATTCCGGTGGCTGTTCTCAGTATGCCGGTTATCAGCGGCTGTTTATTGATGGGTCGAAGTCAGACGTTGGCGTGGCGTGTGCTTTTGTGTTTAAGGGAGTGACGGTTGCCCATCGCCTTCCATCAGGCTATTCTGTGTATTCTGCAGAGCTTTTGGCTCTCGGTTTGGCAGTGGAATGGATCCTTGACATTCGGGGCAAGCATTTCATTATCTTTAGTGATTCCATGAGTGCCCTGGAGTCCTTGCCGACTTACAATCCTCGTAACCCCTTGACACAATGTGTCCAAGCTTTGCTTTCCTGCTTGCCTGGCCAGCGGAAAACCGTGCTTTTCTGCCGGATCCCGAGCCATGTTGGTATAGGTGGAAATGAGCATGCGGAATCTGCAGTGAAAGGGGCCCTTTATGGCCCTCTTGGAAGGGATCTCAGCCTTGTTCCCTGCACTGCACTGCACTGTGACTGAGGTTGGCGCTAATGACCAAGTTGTCGATGCGCCATTAAGCCTCAGCTCCCCCCCCCACCCCTCAGACAACTTTCCAACTCTGCCTCTGAGGTTACACACTTTTTGGCAAGTCTTGTGGGACAGACAGGACGGTAATAAATTACGAGCTATTAAAGGCACTGTCGAGGGGTGGCACTCGGCGTGTCGCTGCAGTCGCCATGATGAGGTGGTGTTGGGCCGCTTGCGCATTCGTCACACTCGACCTACTCACTGTTTCCTTTTGCGGGGGGGTTTACCCTCCTGAATGTTATCGGTGTCGACAGCCACTTACGGTCCGGCACTTCCTTGTTGATTGTCGCCAACTTGATGGTGTTCGTCGTCGTTTCTGTCTTCCGCATGACATTGTGTGTCAATTGGGTGATAAGTCTGTCCTCCTGTCCGGTGTTTTTCAATTATTGCAGGAGGTACAGATGTATGACAAGATTTAAATTAGGGGTTTGAATAATATCTCTGTAATGTGTGGTGCAGTGGCAACCCGGACCACTGCAGTGTGACTGAGGTTGGCGTTAATGACCAAGCTGTCGACGCGCCTTTAAGCCTCAATCCCCCCTTCTGGTGCCATGGCTTCGGCTGGGAGCTCGGCAAACTTACAGTAATATGAGGTTGTGCGAAGTTGCAACTGTCCAACATTCCCCCCCCACCCCCTCCAAAAAAAAAACAGAAAAAGAAAAACCTACCACTTGATTCCAGTATCACAGTCTTTGAATCAACTTTTTTTCGCTCACAATTTAGCACTTGGAGGAAACTCTAATTTCAATGTTAGAATTCCTTAAATGCCTGCCACCCCTAACCCGCAAACCAGAAATTTGTTCACGTGTCAAGGAAAACTTTTTCACGTGTCAAGGAAAATGATTTAGTGGTATGGCAACGGCTTTGGCCCTAGAAAAAAATACAGAAGAAAATAAATTTCGTACTGCACAGCATTCAAAAACAAAGAAAACAAAAACAAATGATAACATAAATTGTTAACTTGTATACGAATTATTTTTTTCGGCTTTGGATACGATTAACAAAATTTAATTCTGCAAACCATAGCCCTGGTTCTATGAACCCAGAGAGGTTAATCCCCCAACCCCATTAGAAACAAAAAAAAATTGCTTGTATTATGAAACCATGCAATCGGCTTCAGTCTCAGAATAATCCCAACAGAACGATTTAGAGCAAACAAATGAATAAAATAGCGGAAAACAAATGATGAATGGATGAATGAATGCATCATAACCCATAACCGCCTGAAAAAACTTTCAGACCCTTTTTTTTTTAGAGTCCGTGGGACTCGGGTCGGTTCTCGGATTCGAACCGGCATTCTCTTGGTTTGGAGCCGACGACGGTGACAACTGGGCTTTGACTGCCCGCTTTGCTCGGGGTCCCCAGGGACCGCTCACAAAGCTCGCGCTGGGACTTAGTTTTTCGCTGTTATCCCGTTGAAGGCGTCCGTTCGTATCTAGGCAGTTATCGGTTAGCTGAGGGTTGAGAAAATACTTGATTGCAACCAATAACCCATAACCGCCTGAAAAAACTTTCAGACCCTTTTTGCTCGGGAGTCCATGGTACTTGGGTCGGATAGCGTTTGACGTAGCTTCAAAGTTGATCAGTGTTTCTTGAGAGTTAAGGAGAACAAACCTGTCTAAAGTACCACGTTTGAGTGAAATGTTTTTGTTCTTCTATAGTGACGGAGATATACGCCCCACTGCTTAAAAAGATTGAAACAAGTTAATATAATGTAAGCAGAACTTCAAAATACCATTGCCGACTTAAAGCAATAACTTAAAAAAAAAATGACATCTTGGATTATTTTCCCTTCCCTTCCTTCCCCCTCACAGAAGGCTTGAGAATGAAAAGGGACAGTATATAGTGCATGTTTTCCCCAAAACACAATTTTTTTTCGTGTAATTATAGCCGTTAAGCTGATTTAAACCGAACTAATTATAAAAAAAATGTTTATGGTAGATTGAAGAGGTCCTGGCGAAGTTAATTCTGATTTAGTTTACTAGGAAACAGGATTCGGGCCTACTGCAGGCAGAACGAATAGAAATTTGTTTTTATGTTTGTTTTAAATAATGTGTGTGTTAGTAAATGCGTTTTAAGAATGTGGATGCAATACTCACTCGGCTTTTTGCATTTTGGTATGAGGTTTGCTGTTCGCTGGCCTTTTTCTCGTTCCAGCTTTTTTTACGTAGGCCTAACCTACGTATCGTATCATAATTATGTTAACAGGCTTTCGTTTGCTCCCACATTTAGCTTCTGTTTTGTTATTTGCTACCTCTTTTTGGGTCCCTTGATGTGCGCCGTCGCCACTGGCTAGAATTAAGACCACGTGTTTGCCAACACTTGATGGGTAGTACCATAAACGCTGTGCAAAGCATATTTCATAGGTTAAAAATGTTAATAATTACAAACAAAAACGTCAACTATGCCGTAAAAAGGAGTGTTATGATTGAAGTATCACTTCCCTTGTTAAAATGTACACGGATAAAAATATTGATGATTTTTAACTGAAATAAGCAAATGTACAATTGAGAAAATTGTATCTATTTAAGTAATGTTGTGCCTTGCCAATTAAATTATTGTTAAAGCACAACAGCACTTAAACAGATGCAATTTTCTCAATTGCACATCTGCTTATTTTAATTAAATATCATGAATTTCATCCGTGTACATTTTAACAAGTAAAGTGAAACTTTAATCATATAACTGAACAAAAAAGGCTTCGCCGTTCAGAAAAAAAAAGCATTCGTGCTCGTATCCCCATACTAACAGCTGTGAAGGTACACGAACAAAAACGGATTAGAATTCACTCGAATGCAACGAACTAAATTTGAACTACAATTCCAGGGAACAAGGACTGTTTTTACTCATTGCTTATGTCAGAAAGTGAACGCCATTTGCCTTCAAATTGGGTAATGTTTGTGTGCGGGTGTGTGTGTGTGTTCGTGTGCGCTTAATTTGTGTATTATACAGGCTTTATTTTTTCAATGTGCTTGCTGTTTTATATTTTACGTCTGTTTCGTGTGAGTGGCTATACGTATATTTTGTGTGTATTTTTAATTTGTAAAACAAGCAGATTCCTAGTTAAGGCAGTTTTTTTTTTACCTGTGTTTGTTTTTGATGGTTCTGTTATAGTGCTAGTTTGTGTGAGTAATTATGTGTTCATTTTCTGCATGTATTTTTAATCTATCAATTTTATAGTCGTTTGCTGTTTATGGTACCTATGTTGTATGTGTTTGTGGGTTTAGGTTTTCGTTCTGTTTCATGTGCGCGTATATGTTGCACTTTGTGTGTGTTTTTTCGTGTTCGAAATATCCAACCATTTTGTTTGTTGATTAGTGATGTATCATACGTGTGTGCATGGAGGCTGGCATGTCACAATCCCTGTTCCCTGGAGTACGAGTTCAAATTATAGTTCGTTACGTTCGAGTGAACTCTAATCCGTTTTCATTCGTGTACCTTCACAGCTGGTGAATGAGCATGTTAGAGATGTTAGCATGGGGATACGATTTCTAATGCTTTTTTTCTAACCATCGAAGCCGTTTTTGTTCACAAATTCTTGCAAATCCAGCTAAAAGCATGAAATTACACAAGTCTTTCTTACCAGTACAGATCCCCTCTCATGAAATATGCCAAAGGAGCCCCAGTGCCCCCTCCCCCGGCACCCCACTTAGTCGACTCCCAGAGGCTTGGGCAACAAATTCTTGCAGTTCAAGCTAAAAACATGAAATTTGGTACAGAAGTAAGTCTTAGCAGCACAGATCGTATCAGCAATGGAACCCCCGTGATATGCTCCCTAAGGGCCCGCAGTGCTCCCATCTTGACGCTTGATCAACAAATTCTTGCATATCGAGCTAAAATCTAGAAATTTAGTACACAAGTGATTCTTAGCAGTACTAATCGAACCATCCATGGAACGCACCATGAAATACCCCCAAAGGGCCCCAGTACCCCCTATGTTCCCTTACTGAAGTTTGACCAACAAATTCTTGCAGATCGCGGTAAAAGCAATAAAAATTTGGTAAACAAGTCATTTTTTGCAGTACAAATCGAACAGACATGGAACCCCCATGAAATACCCCAAAAGGCTCCCCAGCACACCCCTATGCCCCGTCCCTGATGCTTGACCAACATATTACTGCAGATCGAGCTAAAAGCTTGAGTTGTGGCACACAAGTCATTCTTAGCAGGACATATCGAACCAGCCTTTGAATCCCCATGAAATATCCCCTCCCTGAGGCTTGACCAACAAATTCTTGCAGATAGTGCTAAAAGAATGATGTTAAGTACACAAGCAAGGCATTTTTATCAGTCCAAATCAAACTATCTATGGAACTCTCGTGAAACTCCCCAAGGCCCCT
>JAHWFP010030349.1:6771-25682 GCA_023313725.1 Lithobius niger
GGTGAAAGAACCAGCCAAGTTTCAGCCAATCAAATTAGTGATATCAGAGCCAAAAAGGCTGCCACCAAGTTACTACATTAATAAATAAATAAATAAATAAGATAGTTCTGTCCACCGTAGAGGGGTACAAGGTAACGGAAGGGCAAGGCCACTGACTCCGTCCCATAGAGGGGAAAAAAATGCAAAGAGACAGGGGATCCATGGGAGTTTTGGTAATTTCCGTTATACTAAAAGTATCAGTACGTCCTACGTAGGAAGTGAGACAGGTCACAAGCAGCAAGTAGTCTGCGGAAGGAATGCAGGGAATTGGTTGAAACCACAGCCTCAGGCAGGGAGTTCCAGCATTGGACTACACGTGACGCGAAGAAAAACTTACGGCAGTCAAGCCGCGACCCAAGAGCTTGAAGCTTAAGCGAGTGGCCCCGAGTCTTGGAGGAACTGGAAAAAGTAAAAAACGGAAAGTCCACTGGAAGGAGATTGTGAATGATCTGGAAAGTCAAAACCAGGTCAGCACGTAGCCTACGCAGTTCAAGGGGGTCTAAGCCAGAGAGGCGCAGACGATCAGTATAAGAAAGGTGCCGGAGACCAGGTAGAGACCGAGTGAAGGAACGCTGCACCGATTCCAATCGGTCAATGTCTTGAAGAAGGTGGGGCGACCAGACGAAGCTGGCGTACTCCAGTATAGGCCGCACGTAGACTTTAAAAGCCCACACCCGTGTACGGAGATTAACAAGAGCAAAACAGCGATTAACAATATACAAACGGCGAAAAGCCTTGGTAACCAGCATCAGACAATGTGAGGTGGACTTAAGGTCACTTGTGAACCTTACACCAAGGTCCGTAACCTCCGACTTAACATCAAGAATGTGGTTTCCAATGGAGTAACAAGGAAGCAAAGAAGTTCTTCCGATGTGAAAAGAGTGGCACTTCTCAATTGAGAGAGGCAGTTGCCAGTTCGTTGACCACTGGTTAACAACAGCGATGACGGTTGAAAGACGATGGTGGTCCTCCAAATCGATGACCTCTGTCCCAGTCTTCACGTCGTCAGCAAACTTAGAAATTAAGTCCGAGGCTGGCTGGACAGAAAACAGAAGGTCCCCAACAAAAAGGACGAAAAGGATAGGTCCAAGCACAGATCCCTGAGGGACACCACTAGTGGTATAGAGAGGTGCTGACAGAGTATGGTCAACCAGAACACGTTGGCTGCGATTGCACAAAAAAGCTCTCAGCCAACGCATTAAAGCAGCATCAAAGCCCAAGTGCTCGAGTTTAAAAAAAAGCTTCTGATGAACCACCGAGTCAAAGGCCTGTTTAAAGTCGAAGTAGATTACATCCGACGCAATTCCCAGGTCAGCTGCCAAGGTCCAGCGATCCAGGGCCAGCAGAAGCTGCATTGACGTGGAGCGGTTGGGAAGGAACCCAAACTGATTGGAGTCTAAAAGATTGTATAAGATGCAGTGGTCCAGCATAGAGTTCCTGATGAAGGATTCCATGGTTTTACAGATGACAGATGTCAGAGCAATTGGTCGATAGTTCGAAGTGAGAGATGCATTACCCTTTTTGAACACTGGGACAACGATTGCCTCGGTCCACATGGAGGGAACAGACCCACTCGAAAAAGATGAAGAAAACAAAAGGGAAAGAGATATGCAATCTCCCTGGTAATCTGTTTGTAGAAAAACGCAGAGAAGCCTTCAGGGCCAACGGCATGGCTCGGACGCGTTCGAAGAAGTATCTCTTCAATTTTGCATGGCGGGAAAACCTGAACAAGACAGGGGACAGGATCTGTTGGAGATGGACCCAAATAAGGTGGTAAGATGGAGTTATCAATAACTCCATTTGCCCCGAACTGAGAGTTAAAAGCAGAGGCCCGTTCGAAATTATCTGATAAATATGAATTATTTACAAGGAGAGGAGGGATGGATCTAGCAGAACCAGTTTGTGTTCTGTAGTGTCGAAAAAGAGATGAGAGGTTTCCCTCAGCAATCGTGGAGGATGCACACTTAGAATGCCAAGCAGTAATCGCCTCAAGGTACTTACGTTTCTGGTCGTTGAAGGCGCAGAGAGATTCTGGCGAACCAGAGCTTTTATAAAGTCTCCAAAATTTAAGTTTAGTGCGACCCAGTATACGGATACACCTGGGGAGAAAGTTACGCTTGTGCGTTCGAGGACGGGAAGGCAGACGGCTAGCTTCAGTAGTGTTTTGAAGGATATCTACGAAACAATCCCAGACGGATTGGGTGATCCCCCCACAATGTGAAAAGCATTTGGACCAAGCAACCTGCTGGAGGAGGGAACGGAGAAAGGGGAAGTCAATTCTACCCTGCAGTTTGTGCATTAGAGAAGATCGAACGATTTTGGCGTTCACCAGGAAAGAGACCATGGAGTGGTCACTGGTACCAAGATGGTCGAGTACTGTAGTACTGGAGTACTGGAGTACTGGAGTACCGTAGTTGCCAAGCTAATCACACCGAGTATTAGATCAAAGGTTAAATCAAAAACTTGACCATTGATTTAACGTGTGAGGTAATAGTCGGTGGGATTAGCTTGGCAACTAATGTAGTAACTTGGTGGCAGCCTTTTTGGCTCTGATATCACTACTTCGATTGGCTGAAACTTGGCGGGTACCAAATTTCATTCGTATCTGTTGCATAATTTATTTTATATGAGCGGAATTAGTCAGTAGTCAGTTATGGTCAGTAGTTAGCTGAAATCAACAATCTTCACGCACGTTTATCACACTGATACAGTTTGTGCACTTGATTGAAATACAAATATTGCTTGTCAGAGCACAAAGAATGCCCATTTCCAACAATTTTCAAGCTGTTTCGCCGCATAGGCATTTATCTTCATCATCGTGAAGTACGCTCAACTCTCCGTCCATGTATTTTATTCTGAGGGAAAACACTAGTACACGTGGACACCATCTGAAACTGGTGGTTTGAAAGACCTGCCATGATTGCAGGAAGTATTTTTTTTTTCTCTAATCGTGTTGTTACCGTCCGGAATGAGTTGCCCTCCCATGTGGTCTTGTCACGGAATTTGGTATTTTTAAAAAAAAAAAGCGTTATCAAAATGCCACCTGTCGATTCTGACGTGTTTTTACTTGTGGGCCTCTTGTTTTTTTTATTTACTACTGTCTTGTTGTTTTTGAGTGAGTCTTCGATTTGGGACCTTGATTTGGATGTTTTTTTTTCTGTATCTTGGGCAGGTGTTAGTGGCTCCTCTTTACCCTTCCTGTTTCTATTGCCTCTTCTTTTTGGCAACAAATATTTATTTATTTACGTATTTAAGTGCAAGGTTACCCCTGCGATCACTATTTTTTAACTTTGAAAAATAGCGGGCATTTAATTTTTTTTTACATTTTTTTTAGTTTTTTTGGGTTTTGGGCCCCCCCCCCCCCCCCTTCGCTCCCATTTCATAACCATAGGAATTTGATCGATGTACTAATTAGTGCAAGGATATCCCTGCGATCACTAAATTTTAACTTAACACATATGGCGGATATTTAAAGTTTAACATTTTTATCCAAGTTCTATACATGTTTGACCTTATCCGTTTCATACTTAGACGAAAATTTTGGATTATCAAACTTTTGAATTATTAAAATCACAGAAAAGAACGGTAAATGGTTAAAGAAACCGCCAAGGCCAAAAACGGGTTGGCCACAGAAAGTAATGATATCATTTTACCAAGAAAAGGCCACTACGATTAACCCATTAACCAGACAACTAGGCGCATTGCCCTCTTCTTTAGTTTGTTTTGTTCTGTTTCCATTTTGTTAGTCATGGAATTATTTTACAGCCGACAACGCACAATGTTGTTTTGTCTGCATTTTCGCAGTTAATCAGTAAAAAGAAATACCATATTTTAACTTGTAGTTCTAAGGACGACAGTAGTGTCGTTTTGTGCACACTCGGGTGGATTTGCGTGATTCAGCACCGTGTGTTCACGCTGAACTAGTGTTTGTTTGTAAGTAGGTTAGTTAAGGGGCGCATACTCTAGCTATAATTTTACTCCTGTAAAGAAACACAATCAACCAACTAAACTCCAATCCAACATAGACATTGTCAGATCTCAGTTCTTCAGCTCTGTGATGTAATCTCAGTCCTCCAGGCCTGGGATAACACAAACACAGGGAAAAAAAAGCTACCGTAACTATAGGAGTATGCTTGTTTCAAAAATTATAAATGCACACAAAATACATATATGGCCACTCACACGAAACAAATTTAAAATATAAAACAACAAACGCAACTATAAAAAAAAAAAACCTGTATCATACACAAATTAAGCGCACACAAACATACACATCCATACGCATACACACACAAACAAACGTTAAACATTTCAAACACAAACTGCGTTCACTTTCTGACACAACAATTGAGTAAAAACAGTCCTTGTTCCCTGGAATTGGAGTTCAAATCCTAGTCCGCTGCGTTCGAGTGAACTCTAATTCTTTTTTGTTCGTGTATCTTCAGAGCTGTGAGTATGGGGATACTAGCGCTAATGCTTTTTTCTCAAAGGCAACGCCGTTTTTTGTCCAGTTAATTGTTGTATAGTTACCGAAGTGGTATACCGAGGTGGTCGAAACTGGGTGAAAAGTTTATCAAATCAACAATGATATAACAATGCACCAACACTTGTAACAAGCTTGATACCCTTACTCCAGACCTGGACGACCGAGATTACATCTTAGGCCTGATCTGGACACACGCTAGTGTGTCGCCGCCAAGTAACAGTAGACCATCCCATTGTATAGACACCCGATTGTTAAAAAAATGACTGTTAATGATAAATAGGCGGCTTCTTGTGTTTTGTTATGGTCTGTACGGGGTAGAGTTAAGTTAGATCCACCCAAAACCAAAACTGGTAGAAAAACCCGCCAAATTTCCAAAAACGATCGGCCTTTGAAGGTAGTGATATCATTCCACCAGGGAAAGGCCGCCAAGGTTAATCCTATTAGCCAAGTTAATTGCACCTACTAATAGTTCGAAAGTTAAATGAAAACTAGAAGATTGCTACTAGCGGTAGCAATCTTCAAGTTTTCATTTAACGTCTAAAGTATTATTCGGTGCGATTAACTTGGCTAATAGGATTAACCTTGGCGGCCTTTCCCTGGTGGAATGATATCACTACCTTCAAAGGCCGATCGTTTTTGGAAACTTGGCGGCTTTTTCTACCAGTTTTGGTTTTGGGTGGATATCACAACTTTCATAGGACTGTGAACGTTCATAAGGTTACACCGTCTGTTTAAGATACTTCAATCCCATTTTTGCGCACACCGACTAACAATCGCTGATTTCGTTCCCTTCGCTCACTCAATCAGCGCATCCCCTTCAGATGTTTTGTTAAGCCCTTCACCTTCCCCTTAATTTTTCAAGATTTCGTTCACCTTTAGTCATGCAGAAACCCCCGAAGGTCGTTGTTACTAAAACAGCAGAATGCGAAGCAATTTATTTTTGGGTTATTAACAATATTAGCAATATTGTTGTGTAACCATCATCTAACGCGCATCCCTTTATTCTTACGCAATCCACGGCAACGTTAATGTTTCTTTATTTTATCCTTCGTTACAGTTCAGTTTTTAGTTCGTCCTGGCTTTTACAATAAATCTAAGGACCAGTCTTGATTGTTCAAGCCATTGTTGCTTAAAATCTTTGGTTGCAACTTGGAAAAGAAACGAAATTTAATTTCGCCCGTGGCGAATTTCAAAACCCTCCCACGCATTTGTCCTGACCCCTACAACCCCCAAACCAACAAAAGGACCATCCTCAGATCACTATGCATCCGTGTGCAAAAGTTCAGGTACGTAGGCCTATGAGCAAAAAGTCTATAGTGGGATTTAACAAGGGAAAAATCTTATTAGCTAGCTAGCTAGCTAGACAGCCAGCTAGCTAGACAGTAACATAAAAACAACGTTATTGACGCATCTTTTTCTTTATGATTGGTGGACACTCATCCTTTAAATTTCAGTTTTTCTTAATCTCTGACCGCGCCCTTACATTTTCCACAATTTAAAACATTTCTGTCGCATTGGGATTTATCCTCAACATGCTAAAATATGCTTTCAGTTGCTTACAGTTAACAGACACATGTCTGCTAGTAAGCCGCCTTTTTATCATTAACAATCAATTTTTAACAATCGGATGTCTACAATGGGATGATCTACTGTTACTTGGCGGCGACACACTAGCGTGTGTCTAGATATTAAATAGGCTAGAGTGAGCATGCGGCATTAAGGCTTGTAAGCTCGATACAGATACAGATACTGCGGCATCACTAGCACACATGTGTCTGTTAACTGTAAGCAACTGAAAGCATATTTTGGCATGTTGAGGATAAATCCCAAAGCGACAGAAATCTTTCAAATTGTGGAAAATATAAGGGGTAGGTGCGGGATAAAGAAAGAAGGAAAGTTAAAGGCTGAATGTCCACCATTCGTAGAGAGAAAGATGCGTTAATAACTTTGTTTTTATTTTACTGTCTAGCTAGCGACTAGTTAGTAACTAGAGTAACGCTGGCTCCATGTTAAATCCCACAGACTCATTGCTCATGGCTACCGCAACTTGAGAAGGCCTACGTACCTGAACTTTTGCACACGGATGCATGGCGATCTGAGCATGGTCCTTTTGTTGGTTTGGGCGTTGTAGGGGTCAGAACAATTGCGTGGGAGGGTTTTAAAATTCGCCACGAGCGAATTATAAATTTCGTTTTCTTTTCCAGGTTGCAACCAAAGATTTCAAGCAACTATGGCTTGAACAATCAAGACTGGTCCTTAGATTTATTGTAAAAGCCATGGACGAACGAAAAAAAAAAACGAACTGTAACGACGACAAAAAAATAAGGAAACATTAACGTTGCCGTGGATTGCGTAAGAATAAAGGGAAGTACGTTAGGTGATGGTTACGCAACAATACGAGCATCCAAGAGCTGACGGGGGTTTTTGTTAATAATCCCAAAATAAAATACTTCGCGTACTGCTGTTTTAATAACAGCGACCTTAGGGGTTTCTGCATGACTAAACGTGAATGAAATCTTGAAAAATTAAGGGGAAGGTGCAGGGATAAACAAAACAACTGAAGGGGATGCGCTGATTGAGTAAGCAAAGCGAACGAAATGAACGATTTTTAGCAAGCGCGTGCAAAAATGGCATTGAAGCAACTTAACCATTGAAGAATGGTCGTACTATAAACTAAGCCGTGTCAATTTGGCTAATCTAACGGCTAATTGGCAATGGTAAATCTGAAAATTATAAACGTGAAAATTTATAGAAATAAAATTCCTCTAGAACAAGCGGCTACAGCGGCTACAGCGGCTACCTAGTCACATCCGGTCTTCTGTACAGTTCTCCCACTACCAATAGTGACGCACACTTCTGTATCACGCATTGCAACAGCTATCTCTATTATATAATCTAAAAGCAGTAACCATCAGAATTGCCGTTAAAAATTTGTTAGCTTTTAAGCTTTTTTTACGTTTTAGGCGTAATTGTCAGCTTTAGGTCTAATTTACAACACTTATTTCGTAAGTAGCAACTGACGGAGGTTTGGATTGTATACAGTAAGCCTATTCATTTTTGCAACACGGTATGCCTCGATCCGGACAAACAGTTACAGTGTTACAACGTAATGTGCAACGTAGCCTATGTAGATCAGTGGTAGTAGGGAAGGGACAGGAGAGACGCTGTTGAGAAAGCCAGCAGCGACTCATAGCATCTTGACGTTGCCATGGTAACGTGATTTTAGGCTTAATTTTAATATTTTAGGCCTAATTTTTTTAACGGCAGTTTTAGTTTCGTAAGTAGCAGATAGGCCTAATGGAGAATTTGGTTCGACCGTAAGCCTATTCATTCATGCAACAATGCGACAAGACTCTTTTAAACGAAGCTAAAAATGTTTTTGTTTTTACGGCTGCATTAACACAAATCCTTAGGATTTCAATTCGACGATGAAATGTTATTATTTAATTTAGTTACGTCGAAGAAGTCTATTAGCTATAAGGAGGTAACGATGTTTTAATTTGCCATGTTATTTAACTAACTTTTGACACTGAATCTAACGTTGTAAACAGTGGTCGTCTCTATCTGATACCGTTGCGAAGTTGAAAAAAGCGACGAACGGACGGACGGACAAAGTCGTTGCAATAGTCTTCTCAGCCGGTAAACGGCTGTACTGAAGACTAAAAAGGTACAAATGAAGATAAGAAGGTGTAACCTTATGTTCACAGTCTTATGAAAGTTACGATATCCACCCAAAACCAAAACTAGTATAATAACCCGCTAAGTATATACGTTAAGTTGCTTCAAGTATAATAACCCGCTAAGTTTAAAAAAAAAACGATCGGCCTTTGAAGGTACTGATATCATTCAACCAGGAAAAGGCCGCCAAGGTCAATCCTGTTAGCCAAGTTAACCGCACCCAATACTTTGGACGTTAAATGAAAACTTGAAGATTGCTTCAGCAAGTAGCAATCTTCAAGTTTTCATTTAGCTTTAGAACTATTGGTCGGTGCGGTTTGAAGTTTTCAGTATCGGTGTAAAAACTGAAAAGTTCTCAGTCATATTATAATGAGTATCGATAGTAGCAGCATGGTCGATACAGACATCGCATGCCAGATCCCACAGCCGAGGACATGCATACCGCGACAACAGCAGATGCTGCCGACAGTACTAACAATGGTTACAACACTATTTCATATTTTCGTTCCATTTGGTTGTTCGTTGTTGAACTTGGTGGGTGACACACTAGCGGGAGTCTTTAAAAGGAGAAGGCACGTAAACACAGTTAGCGACGAAGCTGAAGCGTTTACTTATTCCTTCCAGAATGACAAAGCATGTAAACACAGGTATAGGAATCGTCTCAGCATGGTCTATAACTTGGTCACATATTATTGTCACACACTAGTGGAAAGCAAATGTGTGGTCACAAAAGCCTGAAAACTAGTGGCCTTAATAACTAAGAAGCATGACCAAGGCTCGTCTCTTCCCCGTCACGTATCCTACAAAATCCTTTTTTAACCCTATCGACAACCTGCTCTTTATCTCCCCCCCCCCCCCCCAAACTTGCTCTCTATACCCTTCTCCGATCTCCGTCTATTCTGCCTCCGTTAGGTTACGCTAGTCACCCCACACACAGATCTCTTTTTCCTACTGGCCGTCTCTGTCCTCCCTTCCCCCAGCAATCATAGGTCGCAAATCTACCAGCCCTGAGCAATCTTTTCGGGAAATGGCAAGAAACTACGGGCGGGGAAATAACTATGCCGAATTAATTACATTTAAGCGTCACTACGCGTAAAACGTTTCACCACCACATTACAGTACAATCTCTTCGCCACCAGATTGCAGCAGGAGGAATGTGAACCCACCCCCCCCCCCCCAAAAAAAAAGTAAAAAAGAAAAATACGGACCCAGCAACGTTGCGTCATTCTCTTCTCTCTTACGCAAGCTGGCCGCCAACCCCTACCCCCTTTTTGCCACCACGTAGCGCCAATCTCTTCCAACCGATGCAACCCGCACACCAAAAACCACTTGCACCACCACTCGGGGAGGGAGTAATGCAAAAATTTTAACTACGCAACACTACGCCTATCCAATATTCACCACCAGATGGCAGCACCGAACATTCATGTCAGCCAAACTCAGCAACCTCACTCTGCCTTAGTTTTGGCAACGCAATTATCCGCGGCAGTGGCAACAGACGGCGCAGAGGTGTTTGCCCAGACACCCGAAAGTTGAGTGGAGAATTTTTTTCTTCTTTGTGTTGCTTTTCTCAAGTGTGTGCACCATATTAGAGGTGATGGCATTGAAGTACTTACCACACCGAGTGAATTTTACTTGGTCAATATTTCCTTGACAACTCCTTTTTTTTGTGAAGGCTGCCATGAACTCTGCCAACAATGGCTCGTTATACTATCACAACAATGTCTCGGTAACCAAAAATGCAAATCGTTGTTGTACAAATATGTTCGACGATAGTTCAGCAACAATGCGTAAACACTGCCCTTTGTTGCAACATAGGAGTTGAGTTGTGTTTGCGTAGATAAGCAACTCCCAGCTCAAAAGCATAGCCGAAGTGCGTTAGTCTTCGATGGCAAGCGTGACTCGTGAATGTATCCCAGAATACAAAGCGCGTCTGGTACTTCCACCACTGACTGACCAAGCCGCCACGAGGTATTCGCGGTTGATCCGCTCGTAGACGAATGAAATTCCACCGTAGTCGGTGGAATTTTCTGTGAAATACGCCGTGTACTACGTTGTTTATGATGTATCAAACGTAGGTAAGATAAGAGATTGTTATATTTGCCGGCGTAGGTGCCATTGTGTTTTGTAACAAAGTTTGACAGTCGAACAAAACCTTAACGCTGATTGTTGGTAAAGTAAATATCGTATTTTTGTAACACACGAGACGGGGTGCTTATGAATGCATGATATTTTCAAGAAAACCGGTGTAGAATAAGTCATCTTCTTGTGACAACAGTAAGTTTAACCAAGTTAAAATGTCGTAGCAGCAGAAAAATTGAAAAAATTACTAAAATCTAATTTAGTACTGTTATACCAGTTTAGTACCGCGTTATACTAGGCGTCGTCTGCTTTCTCCGCCATGTTGAAAGATGGTTTAGATAGATTAAACCTTAAACCTAGTGCGTTGGGTGTAAATTCCGATCACGCGGCCGCGAGTGCCGATTGGCGTGGCGGTACGTCCTTTGATGCCGCGCTCTTAAATTTCCGGTTTAGTCAAGTTGCTTATCCACCTAAACACAACTCAACTCCTATGGTTGCAACAATGGTGCAGAGGTGTTTGCCCTGATCCTCATTTACCCAGACCAGCAAATGCTCCTCCTCGTCGGGGAAGCTTTCCCCCGCTAGCAAATTATGATGTTAGATGTTGTTGCTGAAGATATGCATACTGCGACAACAACCTACGCCCGGGCTAATAGTAACAATGGTTACAACAATATTTTCATACTTACGCGTCTGCCCACGTCATTTGCGCGGCCCCTCCTTACCTAAAATCACAAAAAGCATGCAGCAACCATACAGCCCTATACTGCACACATAGTTTCACTGTCGAAGACATACTGGTGTATGCTGTAGCCCTGGCTAGAGTGTCTACGGCAGAGTAAAAAATACTAGTACCCAGCTAGTCATCAGTCAGCTGTCGCATTTTAGCAATGGTTTTTAGGCACATAGTTTTACACGAAAGACTTGTACCCCAATCATAACTGTTGGGTTTTTTTTCCGTTTTTTTTTCACAAAAGCTAATTCGTCCATTTCTACAAACTACATCAATTTGTACCACATTAATATTTTCCTCCACAGTCGCGTTAACAGCAAAATTCTAGTCATCAGATAATATATGCTGCGCTAACGGTCGCCCCACTACAACCGCTAACAATGAGTTGAACTTCAACAATGTTAGTCGTTATTGAACTTAGCGGGCGACACACTAGCGTATGTCATAATAATTAGTCTTTTGATCCAGCGATCCAGCTGATTCTATTATAACTAATTTTCAAATGAAACTAACTATTCTTAAAAGATAAAAAAAATTCCGCTCCCTCCCCCACCCCCTCCCCTCTCCGATGCCCCAAGCAGCCTGCTCGGATTGCGCGGCCCTTAAAATACCCGTGCATATACACGTTATCTCGTTATGACGGAGGGTTATGTTGTCGTAGAATCTTGGTGGGCGACACGCTAGTGTGTGTCTTAATATACATTTACAAGTGTTCACGGACCGAACTTCACTTAATGCAAATTCTTGGCTAAGAAACTGTGAACCTTTAAACGTTTCTCGATAAGCATACTTCCTCGGGCGCCAAGTGTCTGGCCAACGTGAGTCATCCAACAGGCGTTCCTCTCTCTCCATCGCCATGTCTAATCAAGAGGCGAAATATTTTAAGTCCATGCCAATTAAACGCTTTCACGCGCCACCATTTCACACCTGAGCTGGAAGGAGGCGTGCTAACGACTTGAATTACAGTTTTAAAATTTTTATATCTCTCTGCTAACGGCACACGCTCCAATAAAAATAAGGAAATTAAAAAAAATCCTGTGTTATCAATGAAACTGGATTAATTGGAAGATTTGCATGGAAGAGGAGCAAATAAATTGATTTCGCAATTTACCGTTGTTGTGAAACGTCCAACCAAACTGGAATTTGTCAATGAAACCAGGAGCCGACGAAGCGAGCCGCCTGGGGCTCGTTAGTTCCTGACGAAACTTATAAAATACTAGCTGAAGTCAGTGCTACGCACGCTGTTGAATGCACGGTTTGCAACGCTGGCTAGGTATGGTAGCTCGTGTTATGCCCATGTGCGACCGAATTACAATTTCCTAAAATTTTAATTCATCCTGTGACTCCTCATCCTGTGACTCAAATCACCCGCCCCACCGCTAATACTCCCCCTTCCCCCTTATGATCACTTAATCTCGGGGTCGTGGGTTCGAGCCCCACGTTGGGCGCCAAAATGTGATATTACGTCTTCCATACCAGCTCTTGACATCACAATGATCCAGTCCACAACCGTCTGACGGGCCAAAACACGGTTTATTACCATCACTGCGCCCGGAGCGCGTGCTTTCCGGTTCCCTGTCTCCTACCAACTGCCCCAAGGAGGAGTTTTGGAGCTCGCACCGCAAGGCGTGCTGCCCCAGAGGCGCGCATCCTCACACTTCTATTGTATATTTCCATGATCGTTCATGGTTAGCGGAAATATCAGCTATCTCAGTGTCTCAACTTCCCCCACACGGGTAGACTTTTATTATACTCTTCCATGTTCATGTTCATGGTGGCAGAAATAAATGAAGCTCAAGGCGGTTTCGAAGCTGCCCCTTCGAGAAGTATGCCGTCCTGAAAAGCTTTAACCAATGCTTCCCCCCTACCACTAATTATAATGTTTTGCTGTAAAAGAAAACTATTACAAACTAACGTTAAACAGCTGCCAATTAATAGGGTCCAGAGCAATCAGTAATGATTTCCCGTCTTCTCTGAACAACACAGTAGGTGTCCAATCTTTCTGTCTGCACCAAAACCTTTGCTTGCACTTGTCAAGTGCAAGTTCCCCTGATCGCGCAGGCAAGTTTCCTGAGTCAGGTGTTTGATTTTAAAAGTAATAGTCAGGATTTCTACTATCTTATTATGTAGATGTTTGTTTAGTAGACCTTATACCACGGCTGTGACGTCACGCTAACTCAACGCCATGCTAAATTTCCGTAGGTTAAATCCCGTTAACCGTGACCGGAAGTGTGCGTCATCGCAAAAAGTGTAGGTTATCAGGTTACCCCACACTTTTGCCGATAACCCACACTTTTGACACTTCCGGATCACGCAACCGGGAACGCACACATCCATCAACCAAATACAGCGTCCAAAAACGTAACGCAATAAAAACGTACAAAAGGAATTACTTAACTTCCCAGGATGTCCCGAATGAAATCTTATACCTGCTAACTCTCACATGTCTGGCCCATAGCTAAGTTTATTGACTCCCATTTATTGACTAAAATGGAAAGACCTTCATTCATGCCGATACACCTATTAGTCTATCACCGTAATTTTGAAACAATTCTCAAACTACAAACGCATAATGAATTACTTATACCTTACCTGAATGTCATTTTATCCCTGCTGCATCACATATTGACGTTTCTTCACCCGGGCGGATTCGAAAACACGAGGGGCAACCTTCCGACGTGAACCCTTCCCAACGACGCTTCTGTTTAACTCTCCCCCCCCCTCCCTCCACAAACGAACCAAAGGACTCGTCCGTCTATCGCACACTTCACCCTCCACAAACTAAAACGGGATGACCTTCATTCATTTCGAGATACTGATCGATCACAGTTTTCTTGAAGCAATCTTCACAAAACACAAACACGTTTCAATTAAATACAAGTTAGCTTGACGTCCCAACCGTGATATAAATCATTTATTGGTGACTAAACTAACGGTTATCGATTTTTATACTACGGCTGCGAGAGATTTCCCGGCTTCGCCCCTCGACGTTTGCATAGTCTCGCCGGGAAATCATCGCAGCCGTGGTATAAAAATCGATAACCGTGAGTTTGTCACCAATAACTATTACTTATACGTTGCGTCACCGGCTTAGGTTATTTTATTTATTTACTTTACCTAGTAAGTTGTTGTTATTATACATGAACTAGTGGAGTCGCTCGCTTTGCTCGCTCATTCCGCGTCGTCTCGCTGTGCTCGAGGAGATTTCTTGGTGCAACACTGGTGATACAGACAGACCTTCCACATAAAAACGATCAAGCAAATTATAAGAGTTTAGTATGCGATATCGGTTATCTCGACAGGTCAATATTTTTTTTACGTCCAAGGTGTCAAGCAAAAAGATCAAGCAATTTATCAGAAAAGCGCTGTTTTTGGTGACAAACGCTGATTTTCGTTCGCTTCGCTCACTCAATCAGCGCAAACATTTCCTCAGTAGCGTGACTGAATCAATGTAACCACCAAGAACCACACATCACTTGTAATTTGTGTTAGTATACACGTTATATGGTTTTTCTTGTTTTACTTATTGTAAGAATATTCTGAGGATTCTGAGGATTCACGATTCTGAGGAATTGTTTGCGCTGATTGAATGAGCGGAGGGAACGAAAATTAGCGTTTGCCATCAGAAACAACGCTTTTCTGATACATTGCTTGATCTTTTTGCTCGACTCCTTGGACGTAAAAAAATAATATTGACCTTCTCTCGAGATAACCGATATCGCATATCGCATACTACACTCATATAATTTGCTTGATCGTTTTTTATGTGGAAGGTCTGTCTGTATCATAAGTGTTGCAGCAAGTAATCTCTCGAGCGCAGCGAGACGACGCGGAATGAGCGAGCGAAGCGAGCGACTCCGCTAATACGTCCTTAATGATGTAGATTGTGACGGTGCATAACTTTTATAAATGTAAAACTGGATTGTATCAGGAGGAAATATAACATACGTAGTATGCGGAGCAAAGCTTTCCTTTATTAATTCCTTATTGTATTGCGAAACTTTATACAAAACAAATATCCATCAATGCACCGTACATTAAATCCTATTATCGTATGGTCCCTAACTTTCTCAATGCTAAAAACGCGCAGCGATATATCCCATATGGCCACACTAAAGTGTGGCGATATTGGATATCACCACACTAAACTGTGGCGATATTGGATATCACCACACTAAAGTGTGGCGATATGGAAGCCATGTTCAGGGAAATGGCGATATGGCATTGCCAACACTTTCATAAGGTAGAATTCCTTAATAAAACCATGCGAGAATTAATTTTATTTTTTCAAATGTTAACCTACGTTCCTTGTTCGAAAAATAATTGAAACCCATGTTCTTTTATTAAGCAACAACTTAACTTAAAAGCAAATTAATTCTCGCATGGTTTTATTAAGCAGTTCTACATTTCGAAATCTAGACAAGAAAATTAAATACTTTAAATGCTTACTATTATCCCCCCCCCCCCCCTAAAAAAACAGCTGGCAACTGCTGTAATTCACAAATCTAACGTGAACTTGCGTCGGCCTTTCGAAAACACCAACTGACATAACGTAAACGAAATATACATGAATTTCATCCGTAAAAATTAAGCGTTACGCTATTTCCCTCCTTTCCCCCGAAAATTACACCTACAACGTCCCTAACTGCCATCATAGTTCACAAGAATACGTTACCACTGAATTGTCCGTATTACGTCCCTAGTGACCGAACCTTTCCTTTTCGGTCGTACAAATCCACAGCCTCCAGTTTTCTATCAGAGAATGACTTAACGCGTAGACCCCCGCTCAGAAAGCACATTATGCAAATTAAAGAAAGACGACACATTACGTAAAATGAGATCATTAAAAAAAATCAAAAACACTTTTTAGGTTAACCTAGAATGAACGACATAATTTTTCATGATGAAGTTTACGTAATGTGCAACATGAGTCCAATGACTTTAAAAAACAAAACGCGTTTCTCCTAAACCTTTTTTAAAAAGAAAATCCCTGCCTCTAGACACACACCTCTGCTAACCCCCGTCTCGCTCAAATGGTATCGGCCGCAAATCAGACTGCATCAAAACAAAATTATGCAAACATGACGACACAAAATTTATATATACAACAGACCTTGCAATTCATTTTCGAAGCAAACTTTCCATTTACCCCAAATTTTTATTTTTATTTCGAAAGTTAGGGACCGTACGATAAATTAGTTATAGTACCCGTGGCGAAATGTATGGGATTTATGACCCGATGGGCGATATCCCTCACATGGCCAATCCGCTCGAACTACGTCGCGATGACATCCTAGGCGACGCCTCGGACGTCATCTTGACGTAGTTCTCGCGGATTGGCCATGTTCGGGATATCGCCCATCGGGTGATAAATCCCATACAGTTCGTCAGGGGTACTATAACTATTACATAATACTACGCAAATTAAACAGCCAGAAACAAATTTTAACCTTTTGAAACGTATTTTTTACCACTTAAAGAGCTAATTTTGCTAATTACGAATGAGCTGAATACGCTTTGTTTCCGATTAGGAGTCCCTCGCCAGTAAGGGCCTTCGAAAACCTCAAGCCAAACTCGTCCAGTCTGGAGGCAGAGCGGCTTTTGCTCATGGGCATTCTATTTGTTAACGGTACCAAGCTGCCTCCAGATGGTTGAGTTTGGTTGAGTTTGGATTGGTAGTTATCGACGGCGCCCAGTGGTGTAAATAAATATTTTTTTAGGAGAGGATGGGGCGGGGGGGGGGGGATTTTATGAAAACCTCCAACTTCTTATTTTGATTGTAATATTATATTTCTTGTTTTGCGGAGAGCAATTTATTCTGAATAGTAATTTTCCAAGGATTTTTGCGTCACCTCGGCTCGTTCTTGAGGGGGGGGGGGGGAGGGAAGGAGTACGGTTGTCTTTCCCTCCCCCTGTTATTTATACCCTTGCCTGTCGCTGTTGAAGCCTTGATGAACAATAAATTGCTTACATAACTTAATTGCCAGTTCGAAAATTTCACGCCAAAGCAAGTTTGGTGTAGTGTCCTGTGAGCGAAGATTATTAGAAAGACAATAGTGGAAGACAGGCGATGCCATTGTTTGCACGGTAGCTTCTCTTTTTCTAGACTACGACGAAAAATGTCTGAGTCGATTAACTATGCGCGATATCAAGTAACTGTTTACAAGTGATGTCAAACGCCAAGTTATTGACCGAAAAATAGTTGCAATTTTCAAGGTTTACAATTTAATGTTTGTTTGAAAATGCATTCAGTAAGATTAAGTTGGCGTTTGGGCATCGACTTTCATATGCTACCTCTGGCTGTATACGAGAATCGAACCTACTTCCGACAACAAGTTGACAGTATACAGTATCGACTTGTTGTCGGAAGCAGATTCGATCGTAAACGCCGCATCTATACTATAGTTTATTCCACATTATGTTTGCAGCAAACTGACTGTATGACGCTACGTTTCCTTCCACTACGAGTGCCAAAAAACACGTAAATATCCCACTCGTAGAATCTAACAGTAACTATGTAGAGTCGACAAGTGTGATAATTCACATGTTTTTGCAAGGAAACGTGGCGTCATACAGTCAGTTTCCTGCAAACATAATGTGGAACCAACTAATAGTTTGACAGATAAGTGTTCAAAATTCCATGTCCAATACTATACCTAGCCAGTGTAGTTCTAAGCTTGGTGTTTCACATTATGGCTCCCAATGGTGTCATTACTACTGACCGACTGTAAAGCTACTCACAAACTGACATTATTAGCTTTACAGTCGGTCACAAGTAAAGACACCATTGGGAGCCACAATGCACAACACCAAGCCAAGAACTACACAGGCCAGGTACAGTAGCGGACATGGAATTTTTAACACTTTTCTGGCAAACTAGCTTTGATGCAGCGTTTTTTTCCCAGGACAAAAACTCCATTGTTACGATTTAGCATTGTTACGTGACAAACTTGCCTTATTAGAACTACTTATAGCTTAGAAACGTGCTTCAACAATGCAACGTTGTTCTATTTCAACAATAAATTGGAAAAACGTTTACACAAACATTGGCATCTACCAGGAACGATTAATCTGTATGCAGAATTCATTACAACATTTGAAGTGTTCAAAATTCAATGTCCAATACTATACATTGAATTCAGACAAATTTCTGCTCTCCCACAATTTGCTGTTTTCGACATCACCCCAAGCGGGTCGGCCGAGTAGCATATGCAAGAAAAAATCGATGTAATTGCCTTTTAAATTTGGGTTGTATGGTAGATGAGTGGAAACATGGTAAATGAGTCTCCGTTGGAGTAGAAGATCACGCGATTTGTGGTTTATGCGTTTCGGACTTTATCTTCTGTCTCAGGACCAGTGTGCTGCCCACTGGTAGGTGGCTGTGTTTTGTGAAGGTGTACTCGTGGTGCTCGTGGTGCTCGGAGTGGTGTTTTGAGCAATTTGGGGGCATATAACTCTTTTTTTGTTTACATTTGTTTGTGGCGGCCGCCATTTTCTTTTTTTCTGTACCCACCGCAACTTCTAATGTGTTGGTTCGAGCCCAGCCGCGGATTTTTTTTTTTTGAAAAAAAAAATTTCCGAGTGACCAGGGAAGTTCTTCGGGACCCCCTGGACCTGTTCTCCCTCAACTTTCGTTTGTTGGCACACTTTTTGTGTTTTTCTGTGTGGCTACTTAACCAAGCGTGGTGTGGCTGTTTTTCTACGGAAGCCCTTTGGAAACACTTGCGAAGGGGAAACTTTGTGAGAAATTGTGTACCACTCCCTATGATAAACTCCGGCTGCGCCTATCCTTTAGGTGGGGAGGGTCACACTGATCTTGACATCCTTAAAAATTGTGTTCCTGGTGATCGCCGCAAGACCGTTTACTTTGACTCGCACCAGTCCCCCCCCCCC
>JAHWFP010030350.1:262-29492 GCA_023313725.1 Lithobius niger
TTCCCCCCATCCTTCGAGACCCTGAAAAAATCTTGCCCCCACCCCTACTCAAGGTCCAAAAATAATAGGACCCCCCCACCACCAAAACAAAAAAAGGACAGCAGTAGAGGACAGCAGTGTTGAGGACAGCCGCAGAGTCTAGACGCGGACGGAACACTTTATTTTATTTTCTAATTAGCTTTGTATCTTTGCTCAAAAAAGTTTATTGAATAATATACCGTACAATTTCTTAATGGTTTAAAAGTTTAATAAGTTGTAGCAAGCAAAAAGATAATTGATTGTGATTTTTTTTTTAACCAAAACGAACTTTTGACAACTTTGTTTTGAATTATCTGAAAACTGTTTTCAACTCCTAGTTGCAGCGCCGTAGAACCTTCGAGCAATATAAAGAAAATAGTGGTAAATTTAAAAAAGGAACAACACTTCGCTACAGCGCCGCAAAGTTTCATAACAAAAACTAGATCACGTGACCCATATCAGCCTATTGGATGACGGAAAATCTGGAAAGAGTGGATGCAGTGTTTGCAATATAGGCAACGCTATAGGTATGGTGAACCGGCGCCTTTAAATAAACACTCTACTACGTCAAAAAAGCTACTTTAAAGATAAAAATAAAATATACGTACAGCGTGATTGTACACGTATAGCATAATTGTGCAGCAACGAAATGCTGAACAAACTTGCTTGACCTTCAGCCGCCACATCACCGAAATAAATGAAACACTCTTTCCTTGTTTCCACTTTCCAGCTTGTCTGCGATTGGCTGAAAGCCGGCTCGCGTTAATCCCTTTTCCATACATAACCTAACCTATATCACCACTTGTTGCCTAACCAACCTTGGCGAGTCAGTTTATTTCGCTCGCTCACTTGTATTACTGCCTAAGGCGTGTTGTGGGAAGGGAGTCATATTTTTAAGCAAACTCGCGAAATTTAACTGGCGTGAAAACTAGAACGAGGAAACATTACACCAATATCCAAGTGACGGCTTGCGTAATCATTCGTTCTCATCATCGGGCCAAGTCACAATCTCCGCAACTCAACAAAGTCCTTCAACCGCTCGAACAATCATAACCGTAACGAGAAAATGGCGCCTATACAGCAAGAGGCAGAAAAGATTCAGTTGGTGTAACGAATTCGACCCGGAACTCTTTGAGTTGGCTTCGCGTTACATGAATTTTTCCTTTTCTCCTTTCCGTTGGTTTATGTATGTTCCCTGTAATCCGATTCTCAGGCCTCCGAGCCGAAATTGACCTATAGTGGCTTGCCTTGTACTAATCCACAACCAACGATGATTGCTCCCGTAAGCCCGAGATTGCGTAAGCTCTCGTGTGACGGACGCATGGTGGTGACGTCATCGTATTAGGTGGGTTTCATGACGGTGTTACGACAGCAAAACGGTTGCGAAGTGATTACCTGCTTTTGCTGGCAATTCGCTAAATTACCTCCGCGACAGGTATTTTCAAATAATGATAAAAAGGAGCGGCCCCAAAACGGAACCTTGAGGAACAGCATTGTTACAAAGAAAATCACGCCTTTGTTTTTCGTTAAGATTTCTCAAGGTTATCTGGTTTTTGTGTGTGTGAAACACTACAATGGATTTTCGACATTCAGCATGTCTGTACTGTCAAAGGATTAACCTTGTTTAACGAGAAGTTAGCGTCATAAACTAGTAATCTTCTGGCGGATAATTACCCCCACAACAGGTATATTCAGTAACAATAGAAAGAAGAGGCCCCATAAAGGAACCTAGAGGAACGTCGTTGTTTTAACCCTAGATCAAAGACCAAGCCCTACGCTAAGCTAGGTGGCTTTGGCCGTAAGCGATGTCAATATGACTTACCTCTGTATTTCGTATTTCAAATAACGGCAAATAGTAGTGGTTCCATAAGGGAACCTTGAAGAACTTCACTGATATAATGGAAGTGACTTTTTCATTTTTTTGTTCTAATTAAAGCGGGTGGGGAGGGGGGAGGGAGGTTGTTCTCATTGTACCGTTATGGGAGCTCAACTATTTCCCAAAGAGGAACGAAAGAAGTCCTAATGGAACCATGAGGAACTCCATTGCTGTCATGAAAGTCATTTTTGCCGTTTTTCTCTTCCCTTAAGATGGGGATTCCTCATGGTTCCGTTGTGGGTTTACGCCATTTGTCAAACGGCAAAAGAATCATAATGGAACCTTGAAGAACCTCATTGCTTTAATAAAAGTTACATTTTCATTTTTTTCTTCTTTTTCTTACTATGAGGTAGGTCTAGGTTACGTTACCTCTAATTGTCGTTATTTTGAGTTACCTGTTGCTCGCTTTCAGGATTTTACCTAGTACTAGCATCGTACCCGGCTTCGCCCGGGGATTTGTTTGACCCGTGGTTGTTTCCCAGTATATCCCCCTTTCCGCCAATCCTCTCCCTCCCCTCCTCCTTTTATCCCGTCCTCTCCCTCTCCTCTTGGTTTCCTTCCCTTTCTCCTCTTTGCTATACGTAGTTGAACACGTACCCGGCTCCCGTGCTTGTTTGTTTGTTCTCTTCTATATTAATGCGTAATCGTATGCTTAATGGTAACAGCTCTCTTTGCCCCCCCCCCACTCCCAGTCTTTCGCTACGGCTTAAGCGATGCGTACCATGTGAAAAAGAAGTGTGCATGCTGTCATGTATACTTGCCCTTGAGATTACCACGGTGTTTAGTTAGAAGGATTGTCATGGTTAGTTAGAGCCAATTGTTAGTCGAGGCAACAATGTGCCAATTTCAACTTCTTTTCAGGGCAACAACGTCCCAGTTTCAACTTCATGCCAAAGAATTGACACATTGTCCCCCTTCCGGGGGTCGTTGCGGCTGCTTCATTTCTGCTATGAGGTTTATAATGTTAAGAAGAAGAAGATACTTTAGTGCCATTTGTGTTCAACGGGGTTCCCACCAAAATACTGACATCAATTTCCCAGAGGTTTCCAGGTTTTCCTGAGAACATGAAGTCATTTTCCAAGCTATTTACCGTAACTTTAGAAAGGAATTTTTTCACATATTTCACCAGTTTTGTGTTATTTTGTGTTAAAGAGGGTGGAAGCTTTTAGATGGGAAATATATTATTTAAATTCTTAATTTTCCCCCGAGTTTTTCAGGTTTTTTGTAAATAAAAAAATCAGAGAATTCCCTGAGTTCTCCCTGAGTTTCAAACGTATAGTTGAAGTTCCCCGAGTTTAACAGGTTTTCCAGCACACCCTGTTCAAGTAAATTGTGTTAGGGAATACAGCTGTACCAGGCGACCCCGAGCCGAGCGCTCAAAGAATGCCGGGTTAAGCAGAACCGAGCCGATAAGTGTTGCCGAACAGAACCGAGCACCTCTGTTAATTAGCACTTGCTAAGGACCAAGCAGGCTTCGAGAAACAACCAATCTTTTCACTACAACAGCCTACTGTTACCAAAACAGAGCTGCGTTTACCAAATGTAACTGTGCGAAAAAGCATTAAAAAATAAGTAGGTAATTTGCACGAACTGCCTGTAAATTTAGTTCCTGGATTGAATTTTGTACTAGCCGTTCAACCTTCAATCAGCTGGAACCATGCATAAATCGTAATAATTGACTAGAATTTAGCTCTTCGAGTTTATTACCAGCCAGAATGAAGCTCGCGTTCACAGTCCAATGGATTACGTGCTATAAATAAATGCAAGTCGCCCCGCTTCAGCAAGGTTATGGCAAACGAACAAATAAATATAAATTCCTGCTATACTTAACGAAATCCCTATTGAACTGTTCCAAATTGATGATGATAAATGAGATAATAATAAAAAAAAAAACTACTTCTTGCTTAATCAAGATATCGATTAAGCAATGCCCAGATAAACCTTCGATCTGATTTTTTAATATAGTGTGTGTGTATATATATATATACATATATTTATACATATAGAGCAGCGTCATTTGACGTCATATTGGCTGCAAGACAGATAGCTGCAAGGAGCACTAGATTAAAATGGAGGGTTAAACAACGGCACTTCTAGTCAATGCAGTGCTTTGAGAGCGGATATCGTAGGCTTAAAAAAAAACCGTTGTTTTCTCCAATCCCTTATGTTGCTAGGTTGTAATTGGAAAATAAAGATTCCACTTGCTTAAAAATGTCAGCAACTGCCAACAAATCGACAAAAATGGCGCATTATAGGCCTAAGAAATCCACTATTAACAGCATTGTCTTCAGTAAGACGTCCTTCTTTTCCCCCTCCAGTGACCCTTGCGGCTATCCCGGTTACTGGCTCCAGCATAGAGTTATACACAATAATACAACGTTGTGTCACTGCCCTATATAAATGTGGAATGTGCATTTAGTGATTATTATGATTTTTTTTTTTACTTCAACTGTTACGTTGTGTTTATTTTTGTTTCTGATGCCAACTATGGATTTATGTTTAAAATAGTACTTGTCAAGAAATAATGTGTTTTATATTACCTCCATATTATTCGTTATCATGTGCCTTTTTGTTGTACCTGACTTACACGGCACACACAAATTCACCATAAACTTCGAGCCGTCGTAATAAACTATTTACTTACTTACTGTTACTATTTAGGTTAAAAGGACGTAATTACGCGGTATACCGAGCATTGCCGATCATGCTCTGCTCTGCGAGAATCGGTTCGACAGCTCGGAATCGGTGCAGCCTTAGTTAGGACCCTTGAACTAGACGAAGGAGAAGGAATATATCCAAGAAATGTTTTCGTGGATATATTCCAAGAAAAACAAAATTAAGTTTAAATAAAGCATCGCAACAAAAGCTGGTTTTCATATGTGGTTCGAGGCTTTCGTGAGGGGGTGTTCAGAAAACGTAGCGTGTAGCATTTTGAGGGAAGAGCCTGTACGTAAATCCAGGCCACAATTGAAACGGGTCAAGTTTCGCGTCGTTCGCATCTTTCGCACACGTTATAGCAAAACGGGTCGAATTGATCTGTTTCTGCCGCCACGCGCAGGAGTTAAAGGGATTGTGGATGATTCGGCGTTGTATCCTGATCTCGTTTTAGAGATCAGTGGCTGCAACGTTTGCAACGCGTGTTTGAGGGCATGCGTCGATGGCGTAAGAAGGATGAAAATAAAATCGTCGTTTTGAAAAACGGAAAATCCTCTTTCGCACGTTCGGTTTGTTTTTGGATTTAACCGACAACGGAGTCAGGGAGAGAGAAACGGCGGAACGATGCAGACGTTGTGACAAAACATTACGCAGCACAAAATAAAAATCAATCACTGATCTCTACGTTTACATCTTACTTTTCGGCTTTGTGCGGTTGTGCCGGCACGTGCATAATTGGTCTAGAACGCCCGGCCACCAACTCGCCCCCCCCCCCCCCACCGCCCCTCCTCTCCCCGCACCTCCACACAGTGCTCGGAAAAAATACCTGAAAAAGAACAATATCAATTAGCCAAAGAAAAAGGTCTAAGGAAAAATAAAGCTATAGGGGAAATAAAATAATTCTGTTGTTTCCGTGTTTTTTTTTTTTCGTGTTGTTATTGTTGGTCAGATTAGGTTCGGTTAGGCTAGGTTAGGTTTGGTCAGTTGCCTTTGCTTGAATTTCATCAGGCTGGAGAAGGTGTTTTACCAAGAAACTACATTCGTATTGTCGTTTTGTCTTTTTTGTAGACCAAAAACAAATTCGTTTTAGCTTTTGTCTTGTTTTTTTTTTTCGTTGTGTTGCTGTTGAGGTTTGGTCAATTGTCTTGGTTCTAATTTCACCGGATAGGGTATGGAGTTTCATCAAGAATCGACTTAGTAACGGATTGTTCCAGAGGCCTTTTTTAAATTGGCTTTTTTTCCTTCGACTTTTTTTCCTATGCCTTTTTCCCTATGCCTTTTTCCCGTACAGTAGCTTTTTTCTCCTGCTTATACATAATTCATTTGCAACCAACAGCAAAAGGGCAAAGAAAGAGTCCGGAACATACCACTAGCGACTCGCCCAGTCTATAAAGGATTGGTTAATAAATCAAGCACAGGACTCGGACCGCAAAAAGAAGGCCCTTAAAGAGTGCTTTTCACGTAATCTTCGAAAAGCGGACTCAAACGGTGTCGAGACAGCATCTTTTTCCAAGCCGGTATAACCCGGACCCAGAAAAAGTGTTTTCTGCAGTTCTGCAATAAGTAATTGTAAGTGATGACATATTGATCTAAATAATTACAGGAATTCGAATGATAATAAATTATATATTATTTCGTGAGTAAGAATAAGACCGCTTATTAATCTACATAGTTCCAGGGATTCGAGTTTTAAAGAGTTGAGTCGTTGGCAGTGTTGCAAGTTGCGCATACCTGTCCTTGAATAGGTATGGAGACCAAACCTGGCTCGCATACTCAAGAATAGGGCGTACATAGACCTTGTACGCCCATATATTATAGGTGAATAGCTTTCTATAGCTAAAGCAGCGACGTACAATGGCGAATTGGCGGTTTGCTTTCATTGCAATAAAGTTACAATGGGTAGAAATTTTCGAATTGTTTGGAACCATATATTCCTAGATCGTTTCAAATATTTGAATTGATTTTAACATCACACTTTATAATTGTAGGCTAGCTATCTTGTAATTTTTCTTCGACGATGTATTCGCATAAATAATTGTAATTTTTACCACATTAGTCTCTTTTTTAGTTTTTCGATCTCATGGTAATTATTAGCAAACGATTAAAAATTAGTACAGGGAACACACAGCGCCATCTCTCGGCGGATTTCAGCAATACAAGGTTGATGCGGCGCGTTTAACCTTGGACGATATAATGGTAAACATGCGGCATGTGGTAACTGGTTGGTTTAGCGGGAGGAGGTCATCTGTAGCAGCATCGCCTATAACTTCGCGTGGGAGACAAATAATTTTATGAACTGATAAACTGATAAACTAATTAAACGTAGCATTACGTTATAAATATTAAATTAACACAAATAATGTTTAGTCCTTTTGTTATTATTTATTTTGAATTGGGATATACTGCAATAAAACAGCTCTTTAGCTTTTGCGGATAAAAACGACTGAAAATGTTTTTTGCACCCAGCCTGTAACCAGATTAAATATAACTCATGCTAATTAATTTGAAATTATACCCCTCGTGTTACGCTCTCGGGGTATAATTGCAAAATAATTAGCATTCGTTAGTTTTAATGTCAGGTTACAGGCTTCGTGCGAAAACAGTAGCCGTATTATCGACAAAAGCTCTAGGGCTAGATTACCACTGGTAATAACATACTATCTGGTAATACCATATATGGTTAATTAACAGTGGTACCACATAATTACACAGAACAGCAATCTTAGCTTAATAAAGAAGAATGGATTCGAAGTCCTCGGGGAAGTCATGCTGCGAAAAATAATTCCACGTGTCTTCCTTCCATCCCCCCCTCCCCCCGCGTCCAATCCGTTGTTCACGTGCTTCGTAAGCATAATAACTTTTTCCAATAATCGTGGTTTTAATACTATCCAATTAGAACCCCGATGCGAACACAACAGGAACAATTACGAACACAAACAAACAAGCAAAAAATAAAAAATACAATAGACCACAACCGCCATTGAAGACGCGTAGTCCTGGTGCAGGCTCATAAAATTATGAATACGGGTTGTTAACCATGGTCTGTCAATGACATGTGAAACTAGGCCTATATACCGAAATCCCGGCGTGTGTCTTTGTGATATTTAATTAGTTCGTAAATGAAAAAGTTTCTGAGAAACGGATACACCACGAGACTGTTCACAGGGCCGTAGCTAGCTCCCTTGGCGCCCAAGGCGAACCAACTGGGGAGCGCCCCCCCCCCCCTCCCTCCCTCCCTGACTGCATATTTCCAGAAAACAATTCATGAATATTATATTGAAGGTTAAATTATACATACCTAAATACTAAATAATCCTAGTAAATGTGGTAGACGTGGTTAAAGACAACGAAAGTTAACGTATATTAAAATTTCATGATAATTTTGGCATGTCGACCTTAATTAAGGTACTAATGAAGAGAAGAGAGTAATAACAAACTAAAAATAAGTATTACAAAATAAATTATTCAACCGGGATTTAAAAAATCGTTTATTTTTCTTCAATATTCACATTTTTCGATTGCAAACATCCCCTTAAGAAGCAAGAAGCAAATGCAAATTTCATCTCATTTGCAAATTTAATTTCAGTTTTCGGTTTTCTGATTAGTAAAGACAAAACGAATAATCAGCCAACAAACCATCCGGAAACTGCGAAGCGAGCATTAAACCAAGTCTCTTCTTACGACGTTGTGAACTATATGTGCAACACAATTCGTTAAAAAAAATATGTTTGTGCTTTATCACCCATTTCGAGGGTTAGACGGTTGGCAGCAATTCGGCGCGGCGCCCCCAAGAAGATGGCGCCCTAGGCGGGTGCCTTTCTCGCCTTACCCTTCCTACGGCCCAGACTGTTCAGTAAGTATTCGATAAAGCTGATTTTTACTGTTAGGTTGCAGTTGAGCAACGCAATCTTGGTTGGTAGCGATGGAAACCAAAGGGAACGTTGGCGAAAGTATCGTTGCCTTGGTAATGATTCGCCCGCCAAGCTACTTGAGTCGCTCTCATTCACAACTCTTATACCGATTTCGCATTTGGTAAATTCAAACGGCCACGCCGGACTGGGGCGGGCCGGCCAGTGTCAATCGGGGCCGGTGCTAGTCCGGCCGGTCCGCTTTCGCGTTGGTTAATTCCACGGCTCGCTGATCACGATGTACAGCACCCCCACGTGTCAGTTTGTGGCAGTTGACACTTTCCACTTTCTGCCGCTACACTGCAGTACCACTCATAAACCATTCTGATTTAAGCGGCGCCAACCGGCTCCATCCGAATTAGATTTCCCGTTAGTTAATAAAGCAGTCTTGGCCGTGCCTGGCCCAGGAGGGCTGGGCACCGTTTCATTAATCAATGCGAAATCGGGCCGGCCTAGGCCGGGCCGGTATTTCGAGAGCTGGCTTGGCCGTGCCTGGCCTGGCCAGGCTCACACCATTGGTGTGAGCCGGGCCGGCTCTCGAAATACCGGCCCGGCTTAGGTCGGCCTGATTTCGCATTGCTTAATATAACGGTGCCCAGCCCTCCTTGGCACGGCCAGGACCACTTGAATTTACCAATGCGAAATCGGTATTAAATGGCCACCTGGCCGGCGCATTTCGGAAATGTGCAAATCCAGTGTGTGTTTACAAGACGCGGGAACATGCCTTCTATCGAGGAATGCTATTCACGCAGAATCTCACTTTTCTTCTCCTCCCTTTGATGTATAGTGGACGCCTCCCACCAATTTAAACCTGCATAAATTAGATCATTGGGACGGGAGAAACCGCCTGTATAAACATGGAATAAGGAGAGTGTTGCTACATCTGAAAATCCAAGGGTTCCATTTACGAGTTTCTGAACACTCCTTGCACTTGCAAAAACTTACTGTACAGACGTCGTTTTGCCTTTCTAGATTTTTTTTAAAGTCCACAATAAAGTTTACTAATGCAGATTACAGGGATAATGACTCTAATGTAGGCTTAATCACACAAATGCAGGCCCAATAACATAAATATATAAGCCTATCCACTCAAATGTAGGCAAAATAACACAAATATAAGCCTATTTACACAAATGTAGACCTAACCGCACAAATGTAGGCCTAACCACACGAATGTCAGCTGGGCTATCCAGATGAGATCGTAGAGATCGGGGCTCGAATCGCTTACTAGCGGTACCTTCCTAAACGACAAAACAGTGCGAACCAAACGCACCACTGTTGGTGACAGTTTGGCTCATTCCCTGCTAATATCCGTGTTTCTACGGCTTGAATGACGTCAGCATCGTCAACGACGAATCTGTTTCGTCAAAACTGTTAGCTCGCGCATGCTCAAACCTCCACACCAGCAAACCACCTCCCTGAGATGGTTCGCAATTTGGCATTGCTCTCGCCTGGTCACATCTATTAGCCTATTCTGGTCAAATCCATTAGCTAGGTCTGGTCGCGGTGAAGGTATGACGTATCAATACGCTGCTGAGCTCGTTTAGCTGTATTGTAGTTTAGGAAGGTACTGAACGGCTGACGCAACATCACTGCGCACGGACGACATCGAGTTTGGAGCAAAACTGTCTGTAACAGTGGTGCGTTCCGTTAGCTCTGTTCGGTGCTTTAGGAAGGCACTGTAGCTTCATATTCAGAAACCGCTGTGTTAGAACGAAATGATAATATAGAAAATAAACTAAGCATCGCTCCCTCTGCAGAGTAATAATCTGTGATCTTTAAACTCAATTATATTTTTATTTTAATAAGGGACCGGTCGCTGGAGGTGGAGGGGTTGGGGAAAACAGGGGAAGTGGAAGCGTGAGACAAGTTCGGCAATAGAGCTTTTCTATTAAATGAGAGAAGAATTTCATCTGGTCTCAAGTTTGTTAACTCACCTCTTAGTTTCACCGGCGTAAATACTCAACCACGGGACCGAATAGATCGTTCCTCAAGTCTTGGGGAAGGGGTGGTTGTTCCCCTCGTTGAAACTTGTTCATTGAAACTTGTTGTAACAGCTTTTAAAATAGCGAGTATTTCAAATTTGTGCACTGCCTGTTTTTGGTGCTTGTTGTTGTTCATGTAACACCGTCTAATGAAGATAGAAGGTTTGCAGTATAGGCTAATAGTTTACAATGTAAAAGTGCACGATCAGACAAACACTAGCAAAAATGCATTGTTTGCTTCTGTCTTTTGGGAAAAATGTACGACTGTTAATTATGAAAATTTTTAGAGATAATGGAAAACAGTAAATAGCTTTGTGTATAAGATACAGTTCCAGTCAAAACAAAACGCCCTTTTTCGTTATATCGAGGGTCGTAATAACAACCATGGAGAAATTCGGTTATCTCGAAAACAACTGGACGGATTTTCATGAAACAAAGACTGAACTGCTTCTTAGATTGTCTACTGTATTTTAACCTTATTAAATACTACGTTATCTGACTGAAAATAATTGCCCGAGCGAGACAAACTTAATGATATCTGATATCTTCAAAACTGGTGAATGGATTTTCAAGAAACAAAGACTGAATTGCATATTATATTGTGTTGCTTAACATCGCACGTCATACGTATACAAATATAGCATACATCATAACAATTAATCCAGTTTTTGTTTTATTCAATTGTTTCCAGTAGTATATGAGATATATTATTAGTTATCAACTCGTGTTGCTCGCTCGGCCAATCATATTTGGCTACTTAGCATTTCATGTAATACGCATAGAAATATAGCTGATATCATAATACGCAACCCATTTTTTGTTTCATTCAATTCTGTACAGTAGTTTTCGAGATATCAACATTTTCGTTCAGTCACATACATTAATCCGCCACTTCTTCCGTATAACGAAGGCGGTTTTTTTTTTTTTTTGACCGGAACTGTACATATTATTTACTTCGGAGAACTGCCTACCTCAGCAAGTGCATCTAAACTGAAAATGTTTTGCATTTTGAAGTAATTGGTAGGGCCTATGGAGCCGGCTTTCTTTGCTGTTGGCCAAAAAGGGTCGGCCTTTGAACGTAGTGATATCCTTCAACCAGGGAAAGGCGGCCAAGGTAGCTAGCTACTGAGCTGGAGAGTATCATGAAAACGTTGTTGATGCGTCTCTCTCTCTCTGTGGATGGTGGATACTCATCCTTTAACTTTTAATTTTTCGTTATCCGTACACCTTTCCCTTACATTTACCACAATTTGAATTACGGGCGCATTGGGATTTACCGCTGGGCCGATCACCTTTTTTCTATACGCGCGAGCCGATCATTAAACGAAAGTGGGCGATATACCAAATCCCCCAATAAAATTAAAAAATTTGCCTTGTAATAAACGATAAGAGACAGCGGCTTGGGGTTTGGACCATTGGAAAGCTGGTGAAAAAAACCCTTTAAAAATGGTGTATTCAAATGTCAAAATCGGTCGAAAAAAATGAAAATATCGACAATTTGGTTTATTGCCAGCGCATCTGGATTTTATATGCCGATCCGATTTTTACCGATATTGCAAATGTTGGTAAGAATTGCGTGAGGCATTTTGAATCAGTAATCGTGATCGGCCCAGCCTTACAAAATATGCTTTTATTTGCTTACAGTTAACAGACACATGTCTGCTAGTGAGGCCGCTGATTTGATTTCATTTTAATTCAGAGCCGTGGCACAACACCGCTTGATTTGATTTGATTGGATTTGATATGTTTATTGAGCTAGAAAGGTCTGCATTTATCTATGCGCTCATGCTAGCCTACTTAATGCTACTTTAACCTAAACCAGAACAACCAGGTCACCAGTTTACCACAAAACACAGAGCACGGGGAACACTGGGATGAACCAGAGAGAAAATCAGGGAACAACACTGCTCTTTTTATTATCGACAACCAATCTTTTAACAATCGGATGCTTTTAACAATTAGAAACGGCTTCGTTGTTTTGATTTTGGCTCTTGCTATGGGTCCATTTTGTCACCCTGATGGTTCCTCGACCCCATGTCCAATTCCGGATTTTCTTTTGATAAACCTTGTCCGGACTCCCGTGCTATACTGCATTCCAAGTTTAGTTTGGATAGTCCTTGTGGTTTTTCGCGTGATGCGCGGTCTAAGATTACACTGGAGTGCTTCATAGCGGAGCTACGTTTCAAAAAATGTCACGTTCTGACATTTGACATTCCTCAATATCCATGTTTTGTTGGTGTCTTCCTTATGAGAAAGGGGAAGGGATGGGGGTGGGGGGGAGGGCTAACACTTTTTTCGTCCACGTGTACGGGGAGGGGGAGGCATTCATTTTTCTATAGCCAGTTGGGGGGGGGGGCCTGCATTTTTTGGTACCGTGTAAAAAATTGCCCAACCCCCCCCCTCCTCCACCCTCCCCGTCCAAGCGATATTATAATGACCGGTCCCTAATAATAATAATTTATTACACCGCAAATTAAAAAAAAAAAAACTATTACCAGCACTCCGAATTTTTCACAAAACGGACGAGCGGTGTCAAGCAAGGTTTGGGTGGAGTCCCGTGGTGTAGCGGAATTGTAGTGCGAATTCTTCTTTGTCGTCTGACTTTCGCCCCTAAATCGATTGCAGCGCTACTAAAGCTAGCGGAATGAATGAGCAAGCGGAGAAAAAGGCGCTATAGGGAGAAATCCGTTGTTAATGCCCGACGCACACATCCTTTTTTTTCTTTAACGTGCATTGACGCTGCGTTACCGCAGTTGCGGGGTGTGGTGGAGGTGACATCTGTTGGGTATTGCACGCATACCTCCGTCGACGTTGCGTTACCGCACGTCCAGCGTGCATTCGTTTTTCAACGCACTTCCCCACAGCACCCCAACGTCAACGCAAACGCACCTCCGGTTTCTCAGTACCTTGTGTGGCTTGAGCGCTGTACACATCCGTTATTTATCGCAAAAGCGTTACCAAAAATGGTGTCCAATCTCAAAGCAATTGACACGGAATTGGTTATTGAAGGAGTAAAGAACTATTCCGTAAAGGATAATGACCGAAAACCGCGGGCATTCCTAAACAATGCCCGAGGGCGCGCAGCGTCCCGAGGGCCATTGTTTAGGAATGCACAAGGTTTTCGGTCATTATCCGACTTAATGCCCATTACGGCGAAGAGCTCGTTCCCATTGTCGGCTATTGTTGGCAGACGTTCTATGCTTTGAAAGAACGTGGCATTGTTACGTTCTTGAAATAACGGGCCATTGTTTTACATTATCGGTAAAGATTTACATTATCGGTCTGCGGCCTTGCAGTGCTGGAAACACCGGTTCTCGTCAGATCACCGAAGTTAAGCAGCATTGGCCCCGATTGGTACTTGGGTGGGTGACCTCCTGAGAATCCATTCCGGGTGTTGCAGACATAGGGCCTTAGGGCTTCGTCGGGCAGATGACCGGGTGCAGTTAACGCTCGCTAAAAAAAAAAAAAAAATTCCTTTGTAAAGATTCGAAAATAGTTGAACGTGTTGCGTGAAACTAAAATTGGTAGGCTACTGATGATCAAAATGCCTTATCGTATTCCGTGTTTGTGCTTTTCGATGTGCATGTTTGTGCGTTGCGTGGCCAAAATAAGGACAGAACTTTAACACAAAGACAACAAACTTTTGGCAGGTCAAATGAAGATGGGCGAGAATGCCTTGAATACATATTAAACGTTTCAAAAATAAATCAATGTGGATTAAACCATATAAAAGGAAAGAAGAAAACAAGCCGAACAGCTATGTGATCTAGGGACGAATTCGGTTGCTAGTTTCGATCCGGGTCATGCCACTCCAAAGGTGGCTCACTGTACTACGTTAATTCTAGTGTATTATTTTTGCTGTTTGGCTTGTTTTCCTCTTTCCTTTACATAATTTACATGAATTTGTGCTGATTTATTTAAAACATATAAAAGTGCAACCGAAGAGAGTCAAGGCATTTTCTCTTCCCGACAATCCTTCTCGTTGTCCTGGCAACGTGCACAGACTGTATCAAAATTATTGGCCCGAACATGCAAATACTGAGGTTGTGTATTTTTGCCCCAAAAAGAAATATAGTAATAACATTTTGTATTACAACCGCCCCGTGGGTAAAAATGTTCCGAGCAACATCATCAAAAATGTTGCAACAGATGCCAATTGCTAAGTTGGATGGCTAATTAAGCAATCACAACATTCGTGTCAGCAACAACTTTGTATCGACCCAACGTAGAAGAGCAGCTCATTGTGCAAACAACTGGCCACCGTAACTTGAAATCCTTGACAACAGTACAAGAAAAGCAGTCGTAGTATTCAAGCAAATATCATCGGTATTTTGAACGTCGTAGCAAATGTATCAGGCCGGAGCTACAAATGAAAACCCGGTTAAACATTTGGTTGTTAAAAACTGTAACCATTTTACAATCATTACGTAATCTTTTGTAAATGTAACGGCATTGTAATGTAGTGCTTTGCTACTTCAAACGTGTTTTTTGTTTTGTTTTGTTAACCTAGGCATTCAACCTAGGGAATGCCCGCACTTTTCCCGCCTTCAGATGAAAGTGCGGGCTTTCCCGGCAACAATGGGTTTTTACATTGTTGCGTATTGTTTCAGCTGGGCTTTCCTTCGCCGAAAAGGGCATTAAGAAATATGGAATGTTGCTACAGAAATGACTGAAGACTCATTGAGATGTAATGAAAGAACTTATCTGGCAATTGTGTCCCAAAATGGGATTAAAGCAACTTAAGTAAGTGAAGAGTGGTCATACAATAAATTAAGCCGTGGCAATTTGGCTAATCTATAACGGCTAATTGGCAATGGTAAATTTGAAAATTAGAAATGTGAAAATTTATGGAAATAAAATTCCTCGAGAAAAAAGCTACAAATGAAGATAACACGGTGTGCTCTTGTGTACGTTCACAGTCCTATGAAAGTTGTGAGATCCACCTAAAACCAAAACTGGTAGAAAAACCCTTCAAGTTTCCAAAAACGATCCGCCTTTGAAGGTAGTGATATCATTCAACCAAGGAAAGGCCACCAAGGTCAATCCTATTAGCCAAGTTAATCGTACCCAATAACACTTTGGACGTTAAATGAAAACTTGAAGAATTGCTACAGCGAGTAGCAATTTTCAAGTTTTCATTTAACTTTCGAACTATTAGTTGGTGCGATTAACTTGGCTAATATAGGATTGACCTTGGCGGCCTTTTCTTGGTTGAATGATATCACTACCTTCAAAGGCCGATCGTTTTTGGAAACTTGGTGGGTTTTTCTACCAGTTTTGGTTTTGGGTGGATAATATCTTCCCTTCTTAAATCAGTACGTAGATATCCCCAATATCGTCGCATTGGTTTCAAAATATTTTTTTTGTATACGAGGTAGGCAAAAAAAGCAATATCGTCTCATTAGCTTCACAATACATATCTTTTGAACACGAGGATAGGAAAATGGGTTGCGGCCGAATGCGGACTGGCGTTATTTCACGGTCATGTGTGCATTGATTGCTACGCCAACGCAGCGGCAACGCATCGTCAACGCACGTTAAAAAAAACGGATGTGTGCATCGGGCCTAATCTGAAAAGAACAGATGGCTTAGAAGGAATCGAAGTGTATTTCTCATAATATACCACCTTAACTGGTCAACGAGTGACCGACTTAGCGGCCATTTGCATATATTTTGGATTTCACTATTTCCTGGACGAGTTTTGGTGTTAAAGGAGGGAATAAAGGAGCCAATCACGCCTTTATTTTCTCGTCAGAAATGTGTAATGCCGCCATCCATTCCTCTGTACCGTAAAGACCCAACGAAACCCAACAGCATAATTTCTTGGTTGGTGAGGTATAGGGGTTTATCGAACGCGGGTCTAAAACAACTTTCCAAACCTTAGATAAACATTGTCGTCAGTCGAACTGTTTGTAGAAATAACGATTCTTGGAATAATTTAACATTTCCAATCACTCGCCTGAGGGAGAAAGGTTATTCGAACCTTGCTAGCACACGTTGTGCTCGAAGGAAGGAGGTACCGAGACAAAGCTTTAAAAAACAAAAATTAAAAATTAATTTAAAAGTCGTATTTTTGCGTTTGTGTTCTTTAAAATAGTATGCGTATGGAGCATTATTTTTTTTTTAAATTGCAACCACATCATTAAATTAAGAAATAAATTACTCACGATCAACACTGGCCGTGTAGTTTAAAAGTGAGATTTTATGTACCAAATTTAGTAAAATCTAAACCGCAAGCAATGCTCCCGAAAGCTCATAGCAGCCACGGCAATGCTCTGATGTTTACATTTTGTGGGGACATACCTCAGTATCCGACGCGAGTCGACGTTCCCCTAATATCTTATCGGCAAGGCCAATTGGCGCAGGATGACGACTTCCCATCAGAGCTGCATAAGTTGGCCTTGGATTTCGTAGTTTCACTCCAGATGACATCCCGTATACATTTCTCTATTACCTCGTTAACAACATCATAATATCATGTAGGCTACTTCTTTAGCAACCGCTGTCGCAGTGTAAACATATCCAGAACTTCTGCCTGTCATAGGAAGCAGCCGTATAGTCATTCCTCGACGGGTGATCTCCATGCAAGTCCAAACTATTTCGGCTTAAACTTAGAATTTAAACTTTGTCTACAGCTTGCCCAGATATTAGTCAACGATAGATCATGCAAATCATTATCATTGTGAGAAGGCAATTAGTCAGTCGTCCCAGGCCATTAAAAACAACTTAACCCTGAAAGCCGAAACAACGTTTCGAAGTTAAATCTCCTCCGTCATCAGGTTTGTATAAATCTAAGTCATAGCACAAACTGCCCTGTCACACCCAGCATATCAATTGCTGAAGCCATAATATTTTAAAATTTTAGAATAAAGGCAAACACGGGAGGTGAAGCAGCAAACCACGTCCTTCCACCTGGGAGGCCAGGTGAGAAAGACATGGTTATGGAAATTAGCAACACCACGTGGGTTTCACGCCAAGTCCACTTTACTGGGGTTGTTTTTGCATATTTTTCTTTCTTTCGAACGTATTTAGTTTAAGTGTGTCAATAAGACGGAAATACTCCTTAATATATTTGCCTTCTGGAGAAAGATGGTTATATGCACTGGGGGTTGGTGTGTTAAAATAACCAAAGATTCCAAATTACTAGTGTTTTTCGGTAAACAAGATTTGTACACTAAACCCTTTGAAACCCTTTTTATATTTGTATACGTACGACGTGCAATGTTAAGCAACAAAATATAGTATGCAATTCAGTCTTTGTTTCATGAAAATCCATCCACCAGTTTTCAAGATATCAGATATCATTAAGTTTTTCTCGCTCGGCCAATTATTTTCAGTCAGTTAACGTAGTATTTAATAAGGGTAGAAATACAGTAGACACTCTAATAAGCATTTCAGTCTTTGTTTCATGAAAATCCGTCCAGTAGTTTTCGAGATAACTGAATTTCTCCATGGTTGTTATTACGACCCTCGATATAACGAAAAAAGGCGGTTTTTTTTGACCGGAACTGACTGAACATTGTTCAGTGCGGGGGGGGGGGGGGCTGTAGATAGCTTACGGGTTGAGGTTCCTGTTGCAAAATAGTTCGGGACTAAAGAGTCTGACTCTACATACAATTCGAAATTGGATTTGTGTGATGCAATTCGATCTTTCAGTTTTTGAAGACTGTGCCACGTAGGTTGATGGGCATGTAGTTTCTCCACATGGGATCTGATAAACAGCATTTCTAGGAAATATATATGCTGGGTGTGACAGGGCAGTTTGTGCTATGACTTAGATTTATACAAACCTGATAACAGAGTAGATTTAATTCCGAAACGTTGTGAGTTTTTAATGTTTGTGCACTTTCAGTCTTTAGTTGTTTTTAATGTGCACAGGTGCCTTTAGTTATCAGTCCCAGGACATGGCAGGCGGGCTGTAGTAAGACCATTATCACTAAATATCTGAAGGACACGATCGACTCGTCTCCATCTGTAGTCACGAAACGTCATCCACGGTCACGATGATCTTCCAAGGAACGTTTTCAGAGATTTGCGCAATTACGACAGTCGCCTATCTTATTTCCAAAGGTTCTGTCGGTTTTGATCCCCATAGCGCAAAGTGCTTAAGATGCTGCAACACTTCAAGGAAAAGAAACGCACCATTTACTTCCTTCCCCCTCCTCTCCTCCCCACTTCTTGGCTGATGTTGGTTATTCTTAAATAGTTTTGGAATTTAGAATAAACAACAAGTTTTAATGATGTGATTCGGATTTGGACTGTGTTCCATTGGAAAGAAAACGCCTCAAAAGGTCCAAAAAGTAACCGTCCTTAAAAGTACATTCCTCCCAGCGTCATTTTTCTCGATCCTCCACATCAAGTACGGCTACAAATGTCTATTTCCGTACCGTTAGCCAATCCCTTGGTAAAAATCAGTTTTGAAATGCGTCGTCTAGGAGATTTTCTGTTGAATAATAATTCACTATATTTACTGCGTTGCTTAGCGCGCTTATACAATAACAATGACGTTTAATCTCTGTGTGTGCATGTACTAATTTTCTAATAATTACCATCGTATCAAAAATCTAAAAGACTAATGCGGTAAAAATTAAAATTAATTATTCCAATAGATCGCCGAAGCAAAATTACAAGACACTAGCCTCGAAATTTATAAATGGCGGTGTTAAAATACGAGAATCATTCCGAATTGTGACGACACGATTAATGCGTTCATGCTGGTTCGTCTATTAGGCCCAATGCCAACCGAGGCAGCGAGAAACGCTTTTGCTATCTCAGGTGACCTTTGCAATGCTATATGCGCGGATGGCGATCAGCGCGTGGCTGTTATAAGGCAGGCCGGGTGTCCCTTTAAAACGTTGAGGGTACGAAAATGTCAAACACATGTACAAATGATTCAACTTTTCAGATGTGACGATTTTTATGACGAAGAGCTGTTGTTGACCTGACCAATGTGACCAAATCAATATACAACGTGCAGTATAGTAATTTGTGGTGCAAAAAAATGTGTACATATTTCTGCGAGCTTCAGTTCCAAAGCCGCGAGACTACCACAAAGCTCAAAGAGTTTTGCTGACATTTTTTCGTCCACTTGTAGGGGAGGGGGGGGGGGGTTGCACTTTTTGGCATCGTTTAAAAATATTGCCTAAATCCCCTTCCCGCGATACATAATGACTGGTCCGTAATAATAACAATTTATTACACCGCAAATTTCAAAAAAAAAATACTACTAAGGACTCCGATTTTTCACAACGCGTATGGGCAGTGTCAAGCAAGGTGGCTGCAGACCCGTCAAGTGGCGCAGGAATTGTAGTGCGATTTCTTGTTTGTCGTCTTTCTTTCGCCCCCTAAATCGATTGCAGCGCTACTAAAGCTAGCGGAATGAATGAGCAAGCTGAGAAAAGGGGCAGCAGGGACAAATCCGTTGTTGATGTAAACAGAACAGTTGGCTTAGAAGAAATCGGAATGTCCATCCCGTAATCCACCACGTTAACTAATGACGAGTGGCCTACTCAGCGGCCATTTGCATGCATATATTTGGGATTTCAGTATTCCCTGGGCGAATTTTGGAGTTAAAGGCGGGAATACAGGAGCCTATCACGACTTTATTTTCTCGTCAGAAATGTGTAATGGCGCCGTCCACTCCTCTGTACCGTAAAGACCCAACGAAACCCAACAGCATAATTTGTTGGTTGTTGGGGCATAGGGGTTTATCGAACGCGGTTCTAAAACAACTATCCAAACCTTAGATATAAGCATTGTCGTCAGTCGAACTGTTTGTAGAAATACGATTCTTGGATTAATTTTACATTTCCAATCACTTGCCTGAGGGAGGAAGATATTCGAACATTGCTAGAACACGTTGTGCTCGAAGGAAGAAGGTAGACAAAGCTTGAAAAAACAAAAATTAAAAATTAATTTAAAAGTGGTATTTTTGCGTCTGTATTCTTTAAACTTGTATATGTATGGAGCACTACAATTTTTTTTTAATTGCCACAACTTCATTGAATCAGAAATAAATTACTTACGATCAACACTGGCCCTTTATTTTAAATGTGAGAATTCACGTACCAAATTTAGTAATATTCAAATCACGAGCAATGCTCCCGAAAGCTCATAGTAGCCACGGCAATGCTCTGATGTTTACATTTTATGGGGACATACCTCAGTATCCGACTCGCATCGACGTTCCCCTAATATCTTATCGGCAAGGCCACTTGGTGCAGAATGACGACTTCCCACCAAAGCTGCATAAGTTGGCCTTGGATGACGGAGCTTCTCTCCAGATGACCTTGCCTACATTTCTCTACTATATCGTAAACAATGTCATACTCATTTAGTAACAACTGTCGCATATTACGAACGTATCTACAACAGCTGGTTGTCGTAGGAAGCTGCCGTAGTCATTCCCCGATAGATGATCCTCCGTGCAAGTCCAAACTATTTCGGCCTAAACTTAGAATTTAAACTTTGCCTGTAGCTTGCCCAGATAGTAGTTAACATTAGATCATGTAAGGTCATGCAGGCGAGCTATAGAGCAGTGACATTAGCCGCCATATTGGCACCAGTATGGGTTTTGGAGGGCATAACTACAAGGTGCACTACATCAAAATGGAGGGAAAAAACAACGGAAGATCGGATTTCTTAGGCTTAAAATAACGTTGTTTTCTCCAACAACAAAAATCGCGCGTTTTAGGTCTAAGAAATCACGCTTCACAGCATCGGCTTCAGTACGACGCCTTTCTGTTTCTCTCTGCAGTGCGCCTTGCAGCTAACCCATTAAGGCTCCAGCATAGAGTTATATACAATAATACTTCGTCGTGTCACTGCTCTATAGTAAGACCATTGCTGTAAATACCAGAACGATACGATCAACTCGTCTCCATCGTCAGTCACGGAACGTCATCCTCGGTCACGATGATGTACCACAAGCGTTTTCAGAGATTTGCGCGATTACCACAGTCACCTACTTACTTCCAAGGATTCTGTTGCTCTTGCTCGCCTAGTGCTAACTGCTTTAGATGCTGCACCACTTTAAGGAAAAGAAAAGCACCGTTTACTTCCTTCTCTCTCTTCCAGCCCATAATACGAGTTTCCGACTTTGCAAACAATAGTTTATGGCTGGTGATTCTTACGCTTAAATAGTTTTGGAATTTAGATTAAACAATAAGTTTTAATAATGCGATTCGGAGAGAGATAGAGAGATTGAGGGGCAGTTTTCTAGCATCACAATGTGGAATTGGAAAAAAAAATGCTCAAGATACAAAAAGTCGCCCTACTTAAAACGTTGAGGGTACGAAAATGTCGAACACATGTCCGAATTATTCAACTTTCAGATGTGACGATTTTTATGACGAAAATCTGCAGCTGTTGTTGGCGAATGTGACCGAATCGATATAAAACGTGGGGTATAGTAAAAAAATATATATACCATTTGTGGTAAAAAAAAAAAATGTATGTATATTTCCACGTTCGAGCTAGAGTTCCAATGCTGCGAGACTCGCAAAGCTGAAAGAGTTTTACTGAAAACAGGAGCTTGTAAATGCGTGCACTTCCGTATAGGCCACGGGAGTATCCGTTTTGTAGCTCATGCATGCCTTATATTTTCACCACTGGTCGAAAGGCCATCTGGGAGAAAAGGTACATATTTAGCTTTCTGGTTCTAAGCCAGTTGATTTAACATCGCTAAAATTTTATTTACCAACGCAATGTTAGCAGGCATCAACTTCCCGGCATGCGCAAGAACGGGGGGGGGGGGGGGGCGCTAAAGTAGAGGGCCTAAAACGGAGCCCTTCTGGATATCTTCTAGTCTCTATAAGAAACAAACTAAGAGTGTCACCGCCAGAGACAACGTCACAACGTCACATTTCGTCCTAATTATCAGTAGACGCGTGTGTCTTTAATACAATACGGTGTTTAGAAGTAAACAGGGTGTGATATCTGCCCCAAAACAAAACTCGTTGAGGAATCCCGTTGTTTTTTCATCGTTTCAAGACTGATCATCAAACGACAACTATCACACGATGTAGTAAAAATATTTCAGATGAAATAAAAAATATATATAGATTTTCGAACTTTCGTACTATTGTTCGTTGGGATAAAATTGCTTGGCTAAATCAAAACTTGCGCTGCCGTATAACTGGGACTCGATAAGAACAGGAATGCTGTATAACATGAACGAAACTACAAACGTGTACTAAAGTGTCGCGGCCTGTCTTGAGTTCGCCGCAGAACGAACACAATAGTCGATTGTACGTTTTTGGCAGCAGAGTGCCTTGTTGATATCCAAGATGGTTACAAAAACAATGGCGGCCGTCGATTAAAGCCGCCCCCTCCAGGAAGACGTAGTCGCTCGTAAAATACTTCCAGAACTCAAGTTACGCCGCGCGCACAATAAACACGTAACGACCCACATTACTTAGGCCTTCGAAATTTTTGTTTATCAGAAACGAAGCCAAAAATAACGGTCATGGTAGTTTAAACTGAAATCAAAGTGAATGTTTTAGAAGTAAAAAGTGAAATAACAATTAGCTAATTTTAGGGGAAAAGGACTTCTCGAAAAAATGTTGAAATTCCCAGAATCTCAGTATATGTTTATCATAATCCCTGATTTTCCAGACTTGATAAATTCCCTTATTTCTCCGGTTTTCACGATTTTCCAGCTAGCACGCCACCCTATTGATATTTCGAAGGTTGCAAATTTGCGGGAATCCCTATACACCAAGTTTTGTTCTTGACAGGTTATATATTTATTAAAACAGAACGTTGACGCGTTGAAATTTCCCGCTTAAAGGTTTACTGTTTTTCGATTACAGAATTATAGTCTGCATCAAAATAACCACCCCCTGAAGGGAAAAATAAACCGTTCGAATCCCCGGTGGTACGGTAAACAGAACGCCTCCTACGGCCGGCCGTAATGCGTTTATTTTTAAAACACCATTCGAAATGGGGGGGGGTTGTATTGGGGTTTGGGGTTGGGTTGTGCTATATTTTTTCATTTATTCACAGCAGGACTGGACATTAAAGCCACGAAGCTTCCTCCTCGTTAAGCGGCGAGGCTTAAAACTAAAGCCTTTCGTTGCCTGCATGCGGTAGTTATATCGTTGTTTAGGCCTACCACCGCCATGGCGCCCATCAAGAGATTATTGCTTATTACTGTTGATTCGGAGAACAAAAACTCGTTCCACTAACCCTTTATGTCGTTCCCTCGAGTTCCGTTTACGATTGGTTGGTCAGGCGACGCAATTATGGCAACGTAATTCACAAGTTAACACCTCCTTCTATGGCTCTTCGATTGCTATAACTTTTCGCAAAACAATAAGTTGGGTTTCGACGCTCGAGTTAACCGCTAGAGGTGTGACGCGGTCGGTAGCCAATCAATTTTCTTTATTGGACGTTGAAGGGGGGAGGTCAAGGGCCAAACCGTATAGCGGAAGCCCACTGACCTGACCCCTTCTTATGAAATGTCACTTTGACATCGGTTAGTAGCGACGGCCGACCATTTTTATTCGTGAACTTGTCCAACCAACCTTTCGTCATCAGACCCTGTCACCTTCAAGATACTGTGTGAGTGTTCATATTCTGGGCCAATTCGAGACTAAGACAGGCGTTCCCCCCTTTCCTTCCCCCCCCCCCCTTCCAAAAAAATGTGATATTTAATAATCGCGAGTAGGCCTACTACCAGTGTTGCCAGATTGGGGGTTTTGCCCCCATTTCTAAAGGGGCTATTAGGGGCGAAAACGGAGAAGGAAAATATTTGAGGGTAAACAACATTGGGGTTAATTCTAAGAAGGCAAGATTTATCTAGACACACGGTAGTGTGTCGCCGCCAAGTAATTGTTGTCAGAGCTTAAAGCAACATATCCCCTGCCTTATAAACTTCCGTCTGCCTGACGACACCCACGCGACGATCACATCCGCGTATTTACCACAGCTAAGGTCAACTGAGACGGTAGCTTCGTTCCTCGCAACGAAAACGTAGCTACTGTCTCAATTGGCATTGCGCCTAATAGTCCAGCCAGCTTGAACCCATTGATTGTGTCGTCACAAACCGGAATGATTCTCGTATTTTAAAATCACAATTTATAATTTTCTAGGCTAGTGTCGTATAATTTTGCTTCGGCGATCTATTGGAATAATTAATTTTAATTTTTACCGCATTAGTCTATTAGATTGTAGATCTCATGGTAATTATTAGAAAATTAGTAGATGTTACACACAGAGATGAAACGTCATGATTATTGTACACGCGCATTGCATCATTTAGTGACGGGTCGTTAGTAAATAAAGTTCCATTATATTCAACAGAAAATCTCCTAGACGCCACAGTTTAAAAAGGATTTTTAGCACGGGAAAGACTAACGGTAAGGAAATAGACCTTTGGGGCCGTACTTGATGTGGAGGATCGAGAAAAATGGCGCTGGGAGGTATATCCCTTTAATTGTTGTCAGATGAAGAAAGGCGGCTCACTAGCAGACTGGTCTCATAACAGTAACAATTATACCATGCGCAATGGCTGTTTTTTGCCGTGACGTCACCATGAGTTAGCCAATGACGAACGAGAACAACGGCTGTTTGGCCGTCTGATTGGACTAGCCCAGTCACGTGATATGCACGTCACAGCAAACAGCCATGGCGTGTGGTATAGCTTGTAGCCAATTTCAGCCTCCTGGTATAAATTCCCCATGCGGTTGAAATGTTTGCAAATCGTTGGGATCAGGTGTCGATCAAGTAACGATGGAAACCTCAACATTAAAGTGTGGAAACGTGTCCATTATGGAAAAAAAACATACCCTCAATAACGTTGATTTTTGTTACTGGTAGCTTAGTAGCTAACCCTATGGCTCCCATGTTAGTTGAAGGTAGGTAGTAAGTAAGTAAGTAAGAAGTTTATTACGACGGCTCGAAGTTCATGGTTCATGGCTCGAAATTAATTCTCATAGGGTATAAAGACACCTGCATAATAGGGAAAGTAGCCAAATCTAAGTTTCGGCAGATAGGTAAAGCGTCATATAAGGAAATGTTTTTTTTCTAAAATGGGAGTTGTAGCTAGAAGCAGATGGTCCTGAAGTGGCGCATAAATGCAAAATTACTGTTGTAATCATTGTTTGTACTAAAAAAAACTTTTATTCGCGATATTTATTTGCGATTTTTTAGATATGAATGATGGCTTTTATTTTATTTTTTTTACCAAACCGAAAAAAAAAGCTCCAGTAGCCTTTAGTATTTTGTTGTGGCGTGCAATATTTATGGTTTAATGGTTAAGAGATTTACGTTTAAAGTATTATTGGGTGCGATTGACTTGGCTAATAGGATTAACCTTGGCGGCCTTTCCCTGGTTGAATGATATCGCTACTTTCAAAGACCGACCCTTTTTGGAAACTTGGCGGCTTTTCTTACACCAGTTTTGATTTTCGGTGAATATCACAACTTCCGGAAGACTGTGAATGTACAAAAGACCACGCCGTCTTATCATCATCTCATCTCTACCTTTTTTTCTGGAGGAATTTTATGTGGATAAACTTTCACGTGATAATTTTCACATTTGCTTTTGCCCAAATAGCCGTTACATCAGCCCAATTGACACGGTTGGGCTTATTATGTATGTCTGTGCTAATTAACTGGGTGTTCAATATTGCCATCTAGTGGCGAATCATATAACCAAAATTAGGGCTATTTTTTTTTTCCAGTTTCATCGTTACAAATTGCACAAAATGCAATATGCAGAGATTAGTGTGTTCATGTTTATTAAAAAATGCCACACAGGTTCATTAAAAAAAATGCCGCACACAAAAATCTGCGGTCACCAGGATTAACTGCAGCCTTGGAACCTGTCCCCAATACAGGAGACCTTAGCTGAAAAAAAACTTGTTGTTGTTGAAATATTTGAAATGAATTCATCTGAAAATCGCTGTAAGACATTCAAACACAGATTTCTTAAAATACGCTAGATTCCACGGCTCTGCCAACGACTCCCGCTGGGGAATAGGCCCCCTTGCCGAACTCTCAGGGGAAAGGTCTTGGAAATGCACTCGCGCTCATGACGATTGTGGCGTGTGAAAGATCCTAGGAATTACTTAGCTAAATTTTCCCTCTCCGTCCCGCTATAACCTTAGAAGTTATACGGGACATTAGTCCGACAATTTCCCTTTTCTTTTCCATGCATCAGTGCAGCGCTTGCAGCAGTTTGCTAAATGCATACGTCACTGAGGGGCTAGTATACGCAACTTCGAAAATTATTTTGCAGGCATAGGAGATATGTGATGGTTTTGTTTCCGTATGCGACAAATGGTTCACAGCTATCAAGCACTTCAATAAGATTTTACTTTGCGTCACATAATGTCTAGGTCACGAATTGAAGATTTAATACATGAAATACGAGCAGATCATACATTGGGGCGCCATCTTGGAATGACGTCACCACCAACCGTGCTCCAAAACATAAAATGGCCGCTGCCATCTCCAGGTGGGTACTCTAGCCGTTTGAAATTGACGAAAAAAAGTAATCGTCAAAGTTTTATTGACAGTCGAAATGAATGCGAATGATACGGCTGTGTCTTAGTTGCTTTACTTGCTTGCATTCTTGTGTTTCAGTTGTATTAACTGTACGCGTCTTTTTTTGCAGTAGGTGATCAATTTTTTTGTCGGTGGTAAGCTGCCATCTTTATTTCTGCAGCCGACCTAACACCTGAGGAAAAGAGACACGTCCAATACATGAAGAGCTGCAAGTCGCAGCCAAATTGAAGGCAAAAGAAACAACAAATTAAAGGGATATACCTCCCAGCGCCATTTTTCTTGATCCTCCACATCAAGTACGGCCCCAAAGGCCTATTTACTTACCGTTAGCCTTTCCCTTGCTAAAAATCTGTTTTAAAATGTGGCGTCTAGGAGATTTTCTGTTGAATATTGTTAACTATATTTAAGAACGATCCGTAACTATACGATGCAATGCGCGTGTACAATAATCATGACGTTTCATCTCTGTGTGTGCATGTGCTAATTTTCTAATAATTACCATGAGATCTACAATCTAATAGACTAATGTGGTAAAAATTAAAATTAATTATTCCAATAGATCGCCGAAGCAAAATTATAAGACACTAGTCTAGAAAATTATAAATTGTGATTTTAAAATACAAGAATCATTCCGGTTTTTGACGACACGATCAATGGGTTCAGGCTGTCTGGACTATTAGGCGCAATGCCAATTGAGACAGTAGCTATGTTTTTCACTGCAAGAAACGAAGCTACGTCTCAGTTGACCTTAGCTGTGGTAAATACGCGGATGTGATCGTCGCGTGGGTGTTGTGAGACAGGCGGAAGGTTATAAGGCAGGCGGTATGTTGCTTTAACGAACTGCGTAACGGCCAATGGTCGTCGCGAACACAAAACACGGCGACGTGCCACGCGGCCACGTCCGTTTTTCGATGATAATTCTCGATCACGTGGTGAAAAATGAACACGGGGGAAATAGGGTCGCTCTCTGGTCGCCTGCACGCCACCTGGGATCCCAGTGGCCGCTGCAACTGACTGGCTGCGGCGGCCAAGTGCGCGGTGCTACATATACTATAAGCATTCTCGTTGGCCGCAGCGACCTGGTCGCGCGGCTTGGTTACTTAGTGCGCGGGGGCCTTCAGCACTATAAGGGAAGTGGGAATGCTTGGTGTTTGCCCAGTGTTGGACTAGGAGGGGTCAGGCCTCCCCGGGAACAGACTGCAGGGGCCTCGGGACATCTCGGAGAATAGGTGGTGGTGTGGGGGGGGGGGGGACGCAAGCTAGCGTGTATCTAAGAAATCTGCTTGTGTTTTAAACATTTTCCTGCAACTTTTGATGCAAGATACAATTTTTATACGAATTCTTTTCAAAGTTTTCATGTTTTTATTTTGAAACAAGGGCATTCTGCAGGGCCGGATTTATAAGTAGGCCCGAGAGGCCCGGGCCTATAGCGGCACTTTTTTTAGGGGCGGCATGATGGCTTAAAAATAATTGTACGTGAGAAAATATGGTGCGAGTGTTCCGCCTTTCATGAAATTTTTTAACAAAATGCTGGCGCCATTCATTGTTAGAATTACGCAAACCGCAGCACAGAATAAAAACGCTACGAAATACCGCATCCTGTCAAGAGATGACACTATTAGTAAATTATTGCTATCATGTGCAATACATACAAATAATGCTTTTCACAACAGTAACCGTACAGTACCGTGTAGACCGATTTTGAAGTTGCCAACGACTCATTTTTTCCCCAACCATCTGCGAATTGTTTAGGGTATAACAATTCAACATTTTTTCTCCATCAACTCACTGTCGTATAGTACTGATAGAGTGCAGGGACGGTGTTGTATGTGAGTAGGGCCTACTGATTTTTTCTTTAAATCGTAGTTACGTTATTTACGAACTTTTCATTGTATGGCCATTTTGCGTAGGGTTGGTTGTCATGCGTTGATCGTAGCTATGAAATAAAATGAGTAGCAAAATGAGCAGCCGTGAGCATGTGAAACTAAGCGACGCTCATTACCAAAGGGCAACAGAAATAGGTTACTTTATTTTTGCCCTACCAGTTTTCAATGGATCGGAAACGAGTCTACAAATTAAGAAAGGTGCTGATTGGGGGGAGGGGGGAGCCTAAATTAAACATTCCTAAGAGTCTGGGGCAGGGTACGTTTTTGAGGGTATTGAAGAGCGGCGTTATGTCTGGGCCTACAAGCGGCAGGAGCTTAAATCCGGCCCTGGCGTTCTGTGGAGGGGGGGGGGGGGGGCCCGGGGTGGAGCCCTGCAAGCTAGCATATTTC
>JAHWFP010030350.1:29592-84118 GCA_023313725.1 Lithobius niger
GGAGTCCGGTATTGTATAGAAATCAGCGGGAATTTGAAATGTTTTCTCTCCACTTAAAGATGCGAATTTCATACAAATTCATTTCACATTTATCATACCTTGTGATTTATTTTTTATCTCAATTTATTTTTTCTTGAAACAAGGGCCTCGTGTAACGAGGGCCTCCCCGGGGATCCCCGGGTTTCAGGGGCACACTCCGACATTGTCCTCGTCACCCCTCACACACCACCGCCGTTCTATACTTCCACTGGCACTTGCCTGTAACTAACGTCACCTCACCATCACACCGTAAACATATTTCCAATTTCCGTCCTTTGGAGTTGAACACAGACCTTACGTAATCCATGAAAGGTCTGTCGTTAAATTAAGGGTCGTTGCACATCGCAAGTTTGGTCCAAATCGCGTTGTTACGGGCGAATTCGATTTTGGTGCTTACTCAGCAGCTTTGATCAAACCAACGGAAATAGTTTTATAACCCTTAGCCTCCGCTCACAATGAGTTTGGTCTCCCGCTTAAAAAGCCTATTTCGGATGAATGTGGTCGAATGCCGAAGGATGCCTTGTGTTCATGCTCGTCGTCGTATAGAGCAGTGAGTGACATTTGCCGCCATATTGGCACCAGTATGGGTTTTGAAGGGCATAACTACAAGGTGCACTACAGAAAAATGGAGGGAAAAACAACGGAAGAGCGGATTTATTAGGCTTAAAATAACGTTGTCTTCTCCAACAACAAAAATCGCGCGTTTTAGGTCTAAGAAATCACTCTTCACAGCATCGGCTTCAGTATGACGCTCTTCTGTTTCTCTCTGCAGTGCCCCTTGCAGCTAACCCATTAAGGCTCCAGCATAGAGTTATATACAATAATACTACGTCGTGTCACTGGTCTATACTCTTGCGCAGTGCCAAAGCAAGGCGTTTGAAACTGTATGTTATTATGCCTACCTACTTTTTGTAACTCTACATTTTTCAAACACTAAAATGATTCCATACCACCATCAATAATGGTGTTAAAATATGCTTAATGAGCCACATTAGAAAATAGAACATTATATATTAGGAATTACAATGTTTTTTTTTTTCAGTTTCACTTTTGATCACTTCCCAATCTATTCTGGAGCCCAATGCTGGCGCGCCGTAGGTCAGCTAGAAGCATGCAATGTAGCGTTTTAAACGATGGCAATAAAAATGATAAATTTATACCTTGTGCCCTTGGATTAAAAAGTTTATCAATTAATCTTAACATTGGAAATGTCCTCCCCCCCCCCCACCCCCACCTTTCGTTTTGTTTTTATTGTGTGTTTTGTTTTGTTGGCTTTGTGGTTGTCATATTACCCGGATTGCAGAAGATGTCATTCAAAGTTATTTCTCAGGTGGCTTTGAAGTTTGTATGCATTGGTCATCAAAAAAGATAACAGATGACGCTGCACGTTCAGATTCTGAGAGTAGCTGCTGTTTCTGCGAGATGATTCGAACACGAAAGGTGAGATGATGAATAACGGCCTTAATAATACACAGGGTGTTAACAAAATAACTCCCTGATTATAAAAATTCATAACATTTAAAAAAAAAAAGGCCAATTCACATGCGGTTTGCGCTAAAAATTAAGAAAACTCCCCAAGTGGTTTTGTAGTTATACGTCATTGCCAAAGATCGGCCGTAACAGCTCTTCAGCATGACGTCATAAAGAAAATGGCGTCTTCCTTTGAGAAGGCGCAACATGTGGTGTGGTTGGTCGAAACCAATTTGCCAATCACAGTGCAAAGACGTTTCCAAAGGATGAATGAAAGGTAACCCACAGATGTTACGTTCCATAAAGAGATGGTTAAAGTTTCTAGCAACGGGGGCTGTGTGTAAAGGCACAAGGCCCGGGTGAAAGTTTTGAGGAAATCCGTGCATCTTTCCTGCACAGTCCATCCAAATTCGTAGCATCACATCAGCTGCAAATTAAAGTTCGACGGTAAACAAAGATCTACACAAACGACGTTGGTATTTGTAGCTCTCACGTGATGCACGTCTTACCAATTCGGATGGAATATGCGCGAAAGCTGCACGGGTTTCCTCCACACCTTCGCCTGGGGACCTGTGCCTTTAGACACAGACCCCAGTTGCAAAAAATTTTGTTAACCATCCCGTTATGGGTTTAACATCTGGGGATTCCCTTCCATGCGTCGTTCGGAAACGTCTTTGTACTGTGATTAGCGAATTGGTTTCCACCTGCTACACCACACGTTGCACTTTCTCAATGGGAGACGCCATTTTCTTTATGACGTCATGCTGAAGCGCTGTTACTGCCGATCTTTGGCAATATCGCTACTACAAAAAATACTTGGAGAATTTTCCTACCTTTCAGTGTAAACCGCATGTGAATTTTTATTTTTTTTTATTTTTAAAGAAGTTATGAATTTTTGTAATCAGGTAGTTATTTTGTGGACACCCTGTAGTTTGAATTTTTTTCAATGAATTGATAAAACTTAAAACCATGAATTTCTTTCATTGAAACAATTTTTTTTTTCTTTATTTATTTAATTTTTTTGATGTTGCTATTACAGCGTATTTGCACAATCCTTTTCGTGATGTTGCTGCACAATGATTTTGCGAGCCGAAATCACTCGTGCTTTGGGAACACCGAACCGTGAATGAATTTCGTGATTTTGAGAGGACTTGTAGATCAATAACTCGCCATCCTTGACTCGAAGCGAGACTGTCCGTATGGAAAAGGGCACTCTTCCTGATTATTTCTTATCGAACAGCGTAAGTTTCGAAACGACTGGACGTATGCGATTTTAATTTTGAGGATAAGAAGAAATTCTTTCATTTCAATCACAAGTTTACTACCTTCATCGTCTGTTTAGTTTACCGCCTTCAGAGTTAGTGCTAGTTGGGGGATTGGAAGCTGGACAGTAGACAACATCACTGCAAAAAATGTCAAGCGGGTTGGTGAAATACGTATTGAAACATAAACATTTGAAATTTGGATTAAAACATTAGTAGTCATCGTAAAAGCTTCTCCAATTTAATCAGTTCTTTTCACGGTAAGTTGAATTTGTTATTTTGGCGTCGTTTTGACCAAAGGATGAATTGGAAACAATATGTACAACACGTCTGCAATAAGCTGAGATATTCTTTGTTTGACATCTATAATTATATTTATATATATTTTGTTAAATTTTATTATATTTTATTGTATTGAATAAATATTGACAATGATACTCGGCTTTTCCCTCCACTTGTCCTTCACGTTTGGCGATGCCATCGGGGACCATTGTGTCCCTGTTAGGTCTAACCTTGGTGGTAAGGCATTTGTGACCCCAACCCAATACCATCAACCCTTCCTCTGCAGCCGAGTCATCATCTTCGTTTTAATCTTTTAAACTCTTAAACTTTTGTAATTTATAATTTTTAGTTTTAACATAGGATGGTAGTCGGTGGCAATCAGGTCCTTGCCATTCCGGTTGCATTTGCAACAAACTTATATGTTATTATTATTACTTTACGGAAAATTGTATCATTCACGTTCCTGAGACAGGTCTATTATGCGTTGGTGCAGTCGTATCTTCAGTATGGAATCAGGAGCTGGGGTGGGATCCTGAAGTAAATGCTGTTAGCCGGAAATTATCTTCCCCCACGGAATAAATGATTTTTTTTTTTCAATGTGTGTATGGAAAGTGAATTTTTGGGTTAAAAATGGAATTACAAGTGTAAAATTTGTTTGACATTCTCCAAAGATGTCGACTTCATCTTTTCCCCTTCCCAAAACCTCAATGGAGACCAGGATAAAATCACCATTTCAAAAGAACGTTATCCCAAGCTAATCATTGCCTACGTAAGGTCGAACACAAAACAAAACTTGGCAGCAGCAGAACAAGCTGACACCGTTCAAGAGAAATACCAGACACAGATTCTGTAGGTAAATGGGCAATAAATTACCTAGGAGGACAAGCGCTTGATTGGCATGGAACAGAATGCATTATCCGAACATGGCAGAATTTTTTATTCCAATCTGAACAGTCATTTACCTCAATTTGAGAACAAGAGGAAATAAGGAATAAAATATATACAAGGAAAATGAGAAATGGTGAAAGTCCAAGCACTTGTGTTAATGAAATGCTTACTTAGCTGAAACAATCAGCTAAGAGGCGATTAGGAAGATTGTGAGGAAAAATTTGATCCCCAAACGTGCAGCATTGCTACGTAACAACCATTATGTTTCAGTATTTCAACTTACTACAGATGTTCAAAGAACATTAAACGGCAATTACATCCATTTTGACATGCATGTTTGACTTTTGGATCACTTACACAATAACTAAAAACAAGAATTGCGATAAGAATACGTTACTTACGTCCGATATAACAATTTAATGACTGCATCACCAAAACACGACACGGCGATCGCCATTGTTTTGCAGCAACGCTCAGAAATTAATGCCGATAGATGTTACTTTTCGATTTTGACTCGCAGCCGATTGAGATAGCTGTATTGACTGTGAAGAGCTCAAGCGTCCGACGGCCTTAGCTGGGTGACAGTTGTAGTGGCCAGCTAAGGCCATCAGACGCTTGAGCTCCTCACAGTCAATACAGCTACCTCAATCGGCTGCGAGTCGAAATCGAAGAGATCCGTCTGTCGGCATTTATTTCTGCGCGTTCCAGCAAAACAATGGCTACCTTCGTGTCGTGTTTTGGTGATGCAGTAATTAAATTGTTATATCGGACGTACGTAACGTATTCTTACTGCAATTCTTGTGTTTAGTTATTGTATAAGTGATCCAAAAGTCAAACATGCATGTCAAAATGGATGTAATTGCCCTTTAAGGTTCATGACCTAGGCAACAGAGAAAGAAGAAAAAAAATAGAAACTAGAACTTATTCGAACAACAATGATATGCTTTCGAGGATTACATGTTTCCGTTGTCGAAATTATGGACATTACTCTCACAATTGCAGTTACGGAAACTCTGCACAGTAAGCGTACTTTCTACCTTCGTTATAATGTTCTCCCACCCCCATTTAGATATCGAGTATCTCCACCTCCAGGGAAACAGTAACAACCTAATGCAGATAGCTTATTAAAAAAAAAAATGCCCCAGTTGTACCAATGGACTTTATCCATGAATTAATTCCAGGGTCTAGAGCGACTGTTGAATTAAAAACTGACATGTTAGAATTAAAGGGAATATGGTTTCCCTTATACTCTTATGAGATTTGAAAAATGGCAACGACTTGACAAAAACAAATTTCGTAAATGTCATCTAAGGTTATGTACTACATATTTTTACAGCATGGTGATTACGGAAGCTGAAGAGAGTCAAAGATGAATCTGAAAATCACTCGTCCACATATTCAACTCTCGGTGATAATTTGCTTATAGTGTCTGCGGCCTATTTTGTGTTCTCCGCAGAACGAACACAGATAATCGATTGTACGTTTCCAGTAGCAGAGTGCCTTGTTGATATCCAAGATGGTTACAAAAACAATGGCGGCCATCGATTAAAGCCACCCCCTCCAGGAAGACGTAGCCGATCACAAAATACTTGCAAGACTCAAGATACGCCGCGCACGCACTAGTGTTACCTTATGACACCATTTTGGAAACCAGTTCAATGAAGAATGGTGCATTCGTTTGAATTGTGGGTTGCAACAATAGTGGAAACAATGGTTGGACACAAATTCGTGAATTAAAACAGACTTAGTGGTACAATTAATTGCATATCAGATACCTAGCCTTGGGCAAAACTAGTGACAGGAGCACATTTAACTAATGAGCAAAAAGAAGACGTAATTTATTTTTCAAAAAACAAGAGACTGTTTAGAACTACCTTGAAAGACACCCAAGGGCCCCCAGTATCTCCATCTCCCTCTGAGGCTTGACCAACAAATTCTTGCAAATCGAGCTAAAAGCATGAAATTTGGCACACAAGTAATTCTTAGCAGTACAAATCGAACCAGTCATGGAACTCCCATTGAAATACGCCCAAGTAGATGCTTGTTACTGGAAATGCACGTTGATGTTGAACATAACAATATTCCACCCCAAGGAATATATCAAATGAATCCAACTAAGCAAACTCTCTTAAATGAAATAAGTCAAGATGTGCTGAAACGGGGGATTATTGTTCCTATCAACATAATGAGGCCAAAACCGGATGGTTTAGACTTAAAATTAGTTTTAATTTTTTGAATGAGGTAACGAAACCAGACAACTGTAATGTGCCATAGATTGATAAGACCATTAATGGATTGGGATCACCAAAGTATATCACATCTTTCGATCTAACATTGGCTTTTTGGCAAATACAACTCAATAAGGAGTCAAGTAAACTTGCTGCTTTCTCTGTACCAGGAGGCCAATTAAGCACCATTTACCATGCAATTTGGGTACAGAAATTCGGGGAAATGCTTCCAAAGACTAACTGACGAGCTATTTCGTACCTCAGAGTATAGCACGATATGGAGATATGACGACGATATTGCCACCGCTAGTGACAAGTGGGGTGCGCATGTTTAGAAACTGGATTTCATTTTGGCAAGGCTACAGATTATACTAATTTAACTCTCAATCTAGGAAAAGGCCAGCTGAGAAAGAAAGAAACAAAGAGTACTTGGTTATATAATTAGTGAATAAACTAAAAATATGGTTATTAAGGATGCAAAGCCACCCATTAACCTTGAGGAACTAAGATCCTTCACTGTAAAAAATATTTCCGTTTTTTTTTACGGTGACAGTCAATGGTAACACTGCTAACAGGAAAATGAACGTAATTTAACGGACGTCCCGTTATCTTGAGCAACGGTTAAATTTACGGAGCATTAATTAAGTAAAGATGAGTTGAAGTCAGGCTAAACAGTATAATTATCAGTCTAATTACGGTACTTTATTTCGTAAAATATATTTACAGGCATGTTCCGTAAATATTTACGGACGTTGTACGGTGAAAATACGGAAATTTTTAACAGTGTTCTTAGGATCAGCATCATGGTTTTGCAGGTGTGTACATCAGATCATATGCAGAGATTTGCCACCCTTTTGCTAAAACTGACAAGTAACGTAAGTACAATGGAACTGGAATCTGGAATGCTAACAGGCTAAAAGTTCACCGTCATTGAAGACCATCAATCCAGGCAAAGGCTGAAATCTACCAGAGACCACATTGGTTGACTGACTTGGGAGGTGGATGATTAGGTTGCGACATTACGATTTTAAGATAGTGTTTGCACCTGGAAAAGATAACGACATAGCCGATTATCTTTCGAGAAACCCCATTGATATTAATATGATTTTTTTTTCTGTAAGCTCAGCCAAACTTAACTACTTTAAAGAGGCACAAATATAGATAAGGTGATTCTGGGAGTGAAGGCTTTTATCATTAATAGAACAAAGTACCCAGAGGGCAAACAGGGTAAACAAATATGAAGGGCATCAATAAAAACAGTTGTCAAGTAAGTTTTGTTGGAAAGATGTTTTTAGATAAATTGGACAAAAACAGGTTTGTGTTTTTGGTACCAAAGGACAAACTGATAGCATTTGCTCATGATGGCAAAATGAACGTGGGCATTTACAAAACTGAAATTACTTCAAGAATCATTCCCATTGTTTGGAATGAGTAACAATTAACATTGTACATTTCAAATATGTTCAATATGTCAGAAACGTGAAAGAGATGGATGTGCTCCTAGGGGGTCAATTATAATGTCAGATAGTTTGATTAGGCCAGGGGAAGTTATATCGATTGGTCTTGGGAGGTCCTTTCCCTAAAATTTCAGAAAATAACACCAATTTGCTTATTTAGCGGATAATATGACAAAATGGGCGGATATCTTTCCTTTAAAAATGTTATGGTGATTTTGGTGGCTTAGAAACTAGTTGAAGCTGTTTTTTTCCCATTACACGCAGTTGACAGTTATGATATCAGACAACGGGAAACAACTCGTCAATCAAGTGTTAAAAGAAGTATGTAATATCTATAAAGTAAACAATAATTTCTTTCATAGCAATGGCAATTTGAGAGACGATTTCTAAAGCAACAGGTTTTTTTCATCATCTCTTTTACGCTATGATAGAGAAATGAGACTAACAGGAAATATGGAATTCTCTGCTACTGCAACCACGTTAAACAGACCAACCCAGTGAGCAACAATGTTGGCTAAGAATTTGAAGCAAGCTAGAAAATTGGCACAAGCCAAATTGATTGTGCAGTCAGAGTATCATAAAGCCTTAAGAGGTCTCGAAAGAATAGAGTTTTAATTCCGAAAATGGGACTAGTGTAAGTGTTAAAGAAAATTCTTTTTTTTTTTAAGTGATGAAGGAAAGACATTTTTATTAAAAATTGGCTGAGAAATGGTCAGGACCGTATGAGATCATTAACTGCGGAAGCCACTCACATGTTAACTTGTTTTGGTGCAGAAAAACACCATATGTCACAAATAAAGCCATTTATAACATCGATTAGGAATGTTTATCAATAATTATTTTACCAGTCTAAGCATTAAGATTGAGATGTAGGCAGGTATTCTTCTCATTTTTCTAAAAAAAAAAAAAAAAAACTGAAGGAAAAAGGGCTCCATGTCATTACTAATATTTTCTTGATGATGAATTATGTTAAAGGCATACCTGGTCTGTCTTATAACAGCTACACGCAGATCGCCATCCGCGCATTGCCAGAGCCAAGGTCGGCTGGGGTGGTAGCTGCGTTCCTCGCAGCGAGAAACGTAGTTGCTGTCTCGGTTGGCTTTGGGAACAGTACACGAAACAGCATCAACTTAAAGATTGTCTCGTCACAAACCGGAATGATTCTCGTATTTTAACATCACAATTTATAATTTTCTAGGCTAGAGTCTTATAATTTTGCTTCGGTGATTTATTGGAATAATTAATTTTAATTTTTACCGCATTAGTCTTTTAGATTTTTGATATCATGGTAATTTTTAGAAAATTAGTTTATGCACACACAGAGATGAAACAACATGATTATTGTAAGCGCGCGAAGCATCATATACGTCTAGGATCAGTAAATAAAGTTAACAATTATTCAACAGAAAATCTCCTAAACGCCACATTTTAAAACGGATTTTTAGCAAGGGATTGACTAACGGTAAGGAAATAGACCTTTGGGGTCGTACTTGATGTGGTAGATCGATAAAAATGGCGCTGGTAGGAATGTCCCTTTAAGGACTAGTGTATAAGAAAATCAGTGAGTGAAGGATGTACTTTCAAATGAAATTAAAAATTATATCTTTAGAAACTGTATGAGACATGCAGAATACTGATATAAAACGTAGGAAATGGGATAGAAACTTATAGTTTTGGGGGGGATGTTTTGAATTGTGCAACTTGTTTTTTATGGAAGGATTTTTTTAATGGGTACGTTAACATGATTTTGGGTGGTTTGCTTGTTTCTTTTCACTTCACAAATGTCAACATTCTGTCATTCAGAAAGGGGGGAAGGAGGTGGTTTTGTGAGGTTGTTTTGTGGAATTCCTCAGATGGGTATGACAAATACCATGATTGCCGCATCAACCATCGAATTTGTATTCTGCGTGGTTTTTTCTAGTTTCAAATTATTGTATGGGTTATAATTGTTTATACTAAGCTAAAAGGTTTTAAAGCGTAATTTGTATGGCGCATCCGTAATAGAACTTTATTCGTTGAAGCTTAAAAACTAGCATCTTTTTGGCTGATTTGTATTTAAGAAGTTGTGTGGTGATGAACGAGAGAGAAAGATTCCGCCGACGTTGTTGCCCAAACTTCACTTCTACTTGTTTGTCTGATCTGGGACTGGGCGCCAGTCTGGTGGTCAAAATAATTTGCCACCAGGTGTTTTCAATGTTGCCTTGAGAAGTATTCTACTTATCGTCAATTGCCCAAGAATTCAATACTAATGTGCGTTGGAATCTGCGTTTGTAAAATGAGGGACCTTATTTACTCATAAAGGGCAATTACATCCATTTTGACATGCATGTTTTACTTTTGGATCACTTACACAATAACTAAACACAAAAACTGCGGTAAGAATACGTTACGTACTTCCGATACAACAATTTAATGACTGCACCACTAAAACACGACACGGAGACCGCCATTGTTTTGCTGCAACGTGCAGAAATTAATGCCGGCAGATGTCACTTTTCGATTTCGACTCGCAGCCGATTGAGATAGCTCTGTTGGCTGTGAGAGCTCAAGCGTCCGACGGCCTTACCTGGCCACGTCCAGGAATGTGCGTTACGTAAACAAGGGGACTAAGGCATTGGTCACTTTTCGTTCAAGGTCACTGAAGGTCGATGTGTTTGCGAATCCAATTTCACAAAAAATGTTTGCAGTTATGACGCTGGCATCAGGCTGAAGAGGAGGTATGAACTTCAGTGTTTGAATTTCCAACCTTGCAGTCCATTTCTGGGATGATTGGATTTTTATTAGGAGTCATTGTGGGAAGATTCAAGAAAAACCGTGTTTTCTGTCATGTGGAAAATCAATCTCATGGAAAAGTTGTTGCCACATGTACGTTTACACGGACGTGTGTCTGTGTGAACTAGTTCATGGCGGTATAATACAACCTTTTTGCCGCAGACTGTACGACGTTTATGATGTCTTGCCACTGTCTGAATAGCTTCTAGTTATTATAGGATTCTTGTGGAAAGATTCTTTTTTTTTCTGGCTTTGAAAAATATTTATTTTTTTCCCACTTTGGTGTGTATTGGCATGAATCCCCAAATTGCTTTTGTAAGGATATGCTTGATTGCATATTTAGCATCTATTTAAGACTCCTGATTTTTACCTGATGCCACAAATAATGTTCCCATCAGGCTATGACATTACGGGTATTGCCCTCAACGCAATTAATTTTAACATCAGCGCATCCTGACAAAGCTGGAAGTGCGGAAATGAATCATCTTACATTATAAACCAAAGTCTCATAGCAGAAATGAAGCACCCGCAACGATGACCCCCCGGAATGGGAACAATGAAAACGTGCGAGTGTGTCAATTCTTTGGCCTGAAGTTGAAACTGGGACGTTGTTGCCCTGAAAAGAAGTTGAAATTGGTGCATTGTTGCCTCGACTAACAATTTGCTCCAACATTTATCCTTCTAACTAAACACCGTGGCTATCTCAAGGGCAAGTATTACATGACGTCATGCACACTTCTTTTTCATACGGTACGCATCGCTTAAGCCACACCGAAAGACTGGGAGTTTGGGGGGGGGGGGGTCGCAAAGTGAGCTGTTACCATTAAGCATATGATTACGCATTAACTGAACCTAGAAGAGAACAAACAAACAAGCCCGGGAGCCGGGTACGTGTTCAACTACGCATAGCAAAGAGGAGAAAGGGAAGGAAACCAAGAGGAGAGGCAGAGGACGGGATAAAAGGAGGAGGGGAGGGAGAGGATTGGCGGAAAGGGGGAGTATTGCACAAACAAAAATCGACTGTTGCAGTGAACCGAGCCAGCCAGCACCGAGCAAATACTGGGAAACAACCACGGGTCAAACAAATCCTGGGCGAAGCCGGGTACGATGCTAGTTATATTATAAAATTAAGGGAAAGAACTGAATTTTTTCACTCTTTTGCGTTCTTCGCTAGTCTACTTTTGTGGGTTTTCAGTAGCGCGCGGTGTGAAACAGAAGATGGGAGCTTTTCGTCCTTTGTTGGCATCAGACTGTCTTCTGCCTGCTCGTCTGCGGTCTGTCTGGACATCTATCTGTCCGTCTATTTATCGGTAATTATTAATTTTTTATTTAAAAAAGTTGGAAATCTATGTAATTAAAACGCAGAGTTTGCATCCGGCTGGCTGTGCAGGTTTTAAAGCAACGTGCTGAGATAGAGGACTGGCTGATTGGCTGTCCGTATTTAAGAATTGTCACTGCTGAGGCATGTGATTGGCTGGCTGGAAGTTCGAATGCATGAGTTATGAATACTGTGTGACTGGCTGGCTAGATGTGCATGCGCATGTGTGAAATGTGATCACTGAGGTGGCTAGTGATCACAGTTGGCTAGTTGTGCAAATGTATTAAATATGACCACTGAGGGGGGGGGGGGGGAATTGAGACTTAATGGCGCGTCGACAGCTAGGCCGAACCACTGAGAGACGTGACTGGTAGGGTGTCTGGCTGGATGCGCTCATGTGTGAAATGTGACCACTGAGGAATGCGACTGACTGGTTGGCTGTGCACATGTGTGAAATGTGAATACTGAGATACTGACAGGTTGGCTCGTTGTGGAAATGTATAAATATGACCGCTGAGATACATGACTGGCTGGGTGTTCGGATGTATGTAATATGAATGCTGGGATATGTGACTAGCTGGCTAGATTTTCGAATGTATGAAATATGATTCTGAGGTACGTGACTAGCTGGCTGGCTGGCTGGATGTTCGAATGTATGAAATATGACTGCTGAGCTATGTGGCTGGCTGGCTGGATATCCGAATGTATGAAATATGACTGCTGAGCTATGTGACTTGCTGGCTGGATGTTCGAATGTATGAAATATTACTGCTGAGGTACGTGACTAGCTGGCTGGCTGGTTGGCTGTTCGAATGTATGAAATTGACTGCTGAGCTACGTGATTTGCTGGTTGGCTTGCTGGATGTTCGAATGTATGAAATATGACACCTGAGGTACGTGATTAGCTGGCTGGATGTTCGAATGCATGAAATATGACTGCTGAGCTACGTGACTTGCTGGCTGGCTGGCTGGATGTTCGAATGTATGACATATGGCTACTGAGATACGTGACTAGCTGACTGGTTGGCTGAGCGTAAATATGAAATGTGACTGCTGAGAAACCCGGCTGGTAGGCAGGGAGGTTTTCACGTTTCCAATTTTATTGCAAAGTAAATTGAAATCGGTTCATTTTATAAATTATGCACTGTAAACTCATTTCCTCCAGGCAGATCCTCGACTGGCACCTAGTTTAATATCTAAAATTACTAATTTCCACAATCCGTCTTGGTAACAGGCTATGACGTTAAAATTAATTACGCGGCAGACAAATACTCGACTAGTCTTTCATCATTAAAAGATGCAATTTGAGCCTGGCTGTCTTTCTGTGGCCCTAATGTGAACCTATTATCCAATTCATTTCAAACTTTCCTTTATCGATTCTGCGTTCTTAAGTTCGTAAAATCAATAAAACTGATTTCAATGATATTGTTGTACTCTTAATATGCAAAAAAAAGAAGCATTATTTATATTGTGAAGTTTCATTGTAAACATAAAAAGGATTGAAGAAAAATCAATCAATGACTTCGACAAAATCAGCTTTCCTCATACCGTCAATTGCGACCAGTAAATTGAAACTAACCAATCATTCGCTTCGCTCAGTCAACTGGCGTCGATCCATGCTTCACAGTTTATCCCACCCCAAGATCATCACAAACTCGACGTAGGATGTTGATTATTAGGACGCACAGTGCGGCAACACGCAGTTAGACTGGCTGCAGTTCATACGCAGTAAAAAGGAATTGTTTACGTTGAGAAAGGTTTACTATACGCAGAAATCGCTACTTTGCTCGCTCAATCTGAGCACCCCCGTGCTTCAGAAACCTGAATATTTGATCACCTTTAAAAACCTACAGGTCTAGTGCATACAACTAGTTGAAACCAACCAATTTTGGGACTTATACGTCGTCTTGCAAATACGAGTATGCAGAATATGTCGTCGTTTTACGTGTTTTTTTTATTGGGGGGGGGGGGGGCAAGTTACACTGATTAATTTTCCTGAACAATAAATAGTTGAGCATACTTTGACGTCATGAACACTTTTTCCAGCAGTTTTTTACGTATTTGAGGGTAAAAAAATCAAGTTACAGTGACGAAAACTGGCCTATCGGAAGCTTTAGCTTTTGACCCGCCCCCAGCCGTAGCCATGAAGGAGAGAGGAGGAGGTGAGAGGGACAATTTTGTTAGGTAAATCCCATCGGAAATTCCTAAGATCTTTTACATGCCACAATCGATATGACCACGAGACATCACAGGGCCCTTCTCTTCCCGAAAATTACCAGGAGTGGCTGAGGCTGGACTCGAACCCGGGACCTCTGACACATGAGACGGTCATGCTAACCACCAGGCCACCTTGCCCCATGGTCTATCAGAAGCGGAATTTTTACTTTTTTTCTTCACATGGTGCTACTCTTACCGTCCTATGAACTTTATTTCCAGAGCAGTAGGCGTAGAAACACCCCAGGCGTGCACAAAACCAATAAACATAATGCACATCGTACGTTTTTAATGACGTAGATAACAATTTGGCGATTGCCTAGACGCGTACCGGCATCATGGCCGTTGCAGAATTATAAACCAACGCAATTACGGACTGAGCCATCATCACATGAAAACCATCCTCGTTCTTAACGAAATTCTTTACGAGATCCTGTGAGAAACCAATGGGCTAACGACTGTAGTTGGCTTGCTTGATTACCAATAATTAAACAACTATATTCAGTTTCAAAATCGAACGTTGTTTCTAAAACTACACACACAAAAATCATACTCTAACAAAGAGACGGTTTCTGTGGCAACCGGCTCCTGAGGGCGGACCAAACACCGGGAATTTGTTCAATGCTCAAGAAATGAAAACCAAACTCAAATTTAGGTATCTGAACTAATCAACAATGGGAGGGTGGAGTGGAGAACAAACAGTAGAAGAAAGGAAAGGAAAGGGGCTGATGTGTCCAAGTTTCAATGCTATAGAGCAGTGACATTTCCGCCATATTGGCACCAGTATGGGTTTTGGAGGGCATAACTACAAGGTGCACTACATAAAAATGGAGGAAAGAACAACGGAAGAGCGAATTTCTTAGGCTTAAAATAACGTTGTTTTCTCCAACAACAAAAATCGCGCGTTTTAGGTTTAAGAAATCGCTCTTCACAGCATCGGCTTCAGTATGACGCCCTTCTGTTTCTCCCCGCAGTGCCCCTTGCAGCTAACCCATTAAGGCTCCAGCATAGAGTTATATACAATAATACTACGTCGTGTCAGTGCTCTATAGGTGCAACAGATTTTTATATAATGGTACCTGAAGTTGTGACATTTCCCCCATAGAAATACGTGGAACTAACACGTAACTTTAATGAGATTCACTATTTTCTAGAATGAAAAAAAAAACTATCATGCACGTATTGAAAAGAAATTCTGTCGAGATTAATTGAAATGTGATTGTTGACATAGCAACGCCAACGTCCCATTTTAACCCGACTACCCGTTTTTTTTCCCTGTGGCCAAACACATAATCCCATTACCTACATGATAAGATCGCAGAAATCAAGTGTAAAAAATGGGAGAAGCTAACCATCGCTTTAACGATCACTTTAAACTTGTGGTGCACGGCAGTTACGTTACTACCTTTCAAAGTGGTCGAAAACAAACAAAACACTGACGAGGAACTGCGGCGAATTACTTTTTGCCTCCCCCAGACAAAAAAAAAAGGAGAAAGCCAACATTAACATGGAAGAATATCATAAAATTCATCATTAGAAAGGGATCGAATTAGAAAGGGGGGGGGGGGGGGGAGGGGGAATCATTAGCGTTTGGGGCAAATTTGATCGATTGAGCAAAGCAGGAACGTGCACACAGCGCGGATGAACTCCCGTTTCGCCAAATCCCGTTTCGCCAAATCCCATTTCGCCAAAAAATAAGCAGATTAACAGTTTCGCCCTCAGGGGCCAGTCCCGTTTCGCCAAATCCCGTTTCACCAGGACGAATTTGACGAAAATTTACGTACACGAAATTTAATACCTTATTTCTATGTATTGGGGCTTTGAAAGGCAAACATTTAACAGAGACAAGCAGTGGTAGAATAAGTCCAGTTGATTTATTAGCGTTTTGAAAACTGGCAATATAGACGGGAAAACGTGCGGTTTAAATATAATTGTTTAGAATGTTTGGGCGTCACTACGTCAATGCCAAGGTTCTCTTTTAAGAATAGTTAGTTATACACGTGATGGTTAACCTTTTCCAAACGGGAATTCCTGTCTTGCAGAATCCCGTTTCTCACAATCAAAATATTCTTCAAAAATGTAACATTGCAAAAGTTAAAACGGCATGCCTAATTGTTAGTAATTTTTGATTAGTTGTGTTTTCTGTTATGTGTTTAGCCGCAGCGAGCGCGGCAGCGCGAGCGAGGCACGTAATTTGAAACAAATTATTTAGCAAAATGGAATTCTGCAAAACGGGTGTTTATCTAGAAATGTCTGACCATTATCATGTTATAAATGTTCGTTTTAAAATGTTTTAAATGTTTCGTGTGGCTAAAATTTCGTAAACGGTATTTGGCGAAACGGGATTTGGCGAAACGGGATTTGGCGAAACGAGATTTGGCGAAACGGGACGTAACCACAGGGAGGGAAAGAGGGTGCAAGCTCCTGCTCTCATGACAAAGTGCCCTTTTTGTAAAAAAAAAATTCACTATATAACGGTGGTGCAAAAGAGCAAAAAAAAGGCATAAAAAGTGGCAAAAACCGGCCAAGAAAGTGGATCAAAGAGGGGCGAAAAGGTTAAAATGTAAAAAAATGGATGCACAGAGGAGCAGAAATGGGGGAAAACGTCAAATAAAAAGCTCCCCAGAAAAAACGTAAGTTGCCCCTGCCATCTCGGGGGCCAGTGCGCGTCCCTAGAACAAAATGAACGAAAAGTAAGAGAGCGTTATAAGACTGACGTCTTGAGTGTTCACTAAGCATAACCAGACGAAAAGGTTTTCAAAGAAACTTAATTTTGATGCCGCACTGATACACAAATGAACAGACCTGACCACTCCAATTTTTAAAACGGTGCATCCAACACCACCCGTGCGTAGAATGGACTTCAGCAAGGAAGTAACATTATAACTGGACAAAAAATGGCTTCGCCATACTCACAGCTGTGAAGGTACACGAAGAAAAACGGATTAGAGTTCGCTTGAACGCCACGAATTATAATTTGAACTCCAATTCCAGAGAACAAGGATTGTGACACGCCAGCCTCCATACACACGCGTATCACACTGATCAAACAAACAAAATGGTCGGATATTTCGCACACAAAAAAATACACACACAAAATACAACATACACACGCACATAAAACAGAACGAAAACCAAAACCCACAAGCACTTACAAAACAGACGCCATAAACAGCAAACGCCTACAAAATTGAAAGATTAAAAATACATGCAGAAAACGAACACGCAATCACTCACAAGAAATAGAACTAACGCAGAAACCATCAAACACAAACACAGGCAAAAAAAAAATGCCTTAATTAGGCGTCTGCTTGTTTCACAAATTACTGCATCTGAAAAATAGTTTCATGCAACGATGCTTGAGCGCGCCAATGTTTAAAATGGTCCGTCATGTGATTTGAGTCACATGAAGCGCTGACTGAATGAGCGCAGCAAACGAAAAAAACAGCATTTGTTAGCAAGTGTGCGCAAAAATTTGATTTGATTAATTAGGTGAAACATACAGACATACACGCGATTGACCTAACCGTACCGATGCTCTAAACAGTGCATCCAACACCAGCCGTGCTTAGCACAGGCATGGTTTTTCGATCAACGTTCTTTGGGTACCATTAAGCATAATAACCAAAGCAGTTTTAGGGAGGTAATGGGACGAAAGAGGGGGAAGGGGAAGTAGAAAATGGGAGGAAAAAGGTAACTTACAGGAAGAAAATTTCCTGTCGCAGTCGTCAACGTTCAGGCAACAGCGGCCGAAAACTGGGCAACAACCACGGGCGAAACTAAACCCCGGGCGAAACAAAACCCGGATGAAACCGGGTACGAATGCTAGTAATAACATAAAATTGGGATTCCTGCCAATCTCCTTATTTTCTAAAGACCAGGGCTAACAGATGCAACCCCCCCCCCCCCAACTCCCTATTTATCGCTTTTGCTTGAGCGATCCGTACCGTGTGAAATATAACTGTGTGCTTCGTGAGTGACGTCATTTAAGACTTGCCGCTGATATGACCGCGCAGAGCAAATTGTTAGTCGAGGCAACAGTGCGACAATTTCAACTTAAAGGGTTTAAAGGGTTAAAGGGTTTAACGAGCGTTAACCACTCCTGGTCATCTGCCCGAAGCCCTAAGGCCCTATGTCTGCAACAGCCAGCTTTCAACTTCTTTTCAACGTCTTTCAACTTCTTTCAATTCTTTCAACTTCTTTCAATTTCAACTTCTTTTCAAGGTAACAACGCATGTACCAGCTTTCATTTCTTAGGTTCTTCTTGTCGTCGTTTTTGCTACGAAACTTTGCCTTATAAGGCCATGCAAAGTTTTAAAAAAATGGTTCTCAGGCCCTCCCGCATCGATTTTTTTTGCAAGAAATAAAAATAATTGACGCGGCATTTATTAGTGACTTTTCCGAAATCAACATTAGTCTGATCACTAGTGTTGTATCGATGCTACGTAATCCGCCGCATCATCTAAAAAGCTTCGCATCAAATTTTTTTTTTTTTTTGGGGGGGGGGGGGTTTTATCTGAAATCCGATCTATGCTTGCTGTGAATAAAAATTTCCGAAAAATAACTTTTTAAATGCTGCGTTGAAGCAATCTGACCAATTTTTAAAAAAAATTCAGTATGAACCCGGCACTTTTTTTTTTTTACTATAAAATGTGTTAAAAATATTTTTTAAAAACGTCATCTCTCGTCAGTTTACAACTTTCTGTGCTTGAGAACCTAATGTGTAAAAAAAAAGATAAAAAAAAAAGCCTCATCAGTTTTCAGATTTCTGTGTCCGAGAGCCATTTTTTAAACTTTGCCTGGCCTAATGCTAAATGCTTCTCTAGCTTTTTTAACTGCGTATACATTTTTTAAACACTAAACGGATTATATCAACCGCGAAGCGCTTTTACTCTTCAATTCAACGAAAGTCATGCCGTACAGGAAAGCCCAACCGCTGTGCGGAGCTTTTTATCATTGCGTCGTCCGGGCGGGGTAAAGTTAACCATTGCAACAAAATGTTAACAAAGAAAATTAATTTAATGAGGGTAATTAAATTAGGGTACGGCAGCTCCCACTCTTTGGTCTTCTTTATCTATACCCTCCAGCACCCCCTTCCGCCCATCCCCCTCCCACCACAGAGTACGACACTTCCTGTAGAAAGTAGGCTACTGAATTTGTTCAAGGTTGCGCCAGTGAACAAAATCCACGGCTCTCCACCTTTGCACAAAGCAGTTTCTTACTCATAAATGATTTCCTAATTAGCTGAGGTTTTATTAGTAAAGATTCCTCTGACGCGTAAGAATAAAGGGAAAGATTCATGAGGAAAAGATTCATGAGGGAGAGTTTCACGTCCTTCTCCTCTCTTTTACGACTGCTAACCGGCCCTTCCTGTAAAATAAAAAAAAAAACCATTTAAACCCCTTAACTCGGCCAGCTGGGAGTAATGCTATTTATCATCTCGCTGCAAAGAGAAACACGCAACCCCCAGGCCCAACGGAAGTAAAATAAAGGTTGGTCGTCCGAGCAAATAAACAAAGTACGTACATTTGATAAGCCTTAAATTTGAAAACCGAAAATTCCAGGCTTGAAAAACTTTGAATATTGAAATGTTTTGTTATTGGAGCCTCGAAACGGTCCTGAATTTTTGTGAGTGTACTATGTTTGGACTGCCGTCACTGCAATACTAATTATTTAGGTGTGAGAGAGCTCAGCCTGGTTGCTGGAGGTTTGCGGATCTGGTCGAACCCCTGGAAAGGGGACCTTGGCAAAGTCCCCGCCAGGACTGCCGGCCAGGGTAGCGTGAGAGGCTACCATGCTCCTTCAGCGGCTATGGGAACTATTCTGGCCAATCTTTCGGCCCCTACGATGTTCGGAGGTTTCCCGGATCGAATCCCAAGTTGGCATCACCCTTTACCAGATATTTCTTCTTCTCTAAAAGTCTGGTAATGTTCAAAATTGAGCCGGTTCAGCCATACAAGCATTAAGTTGCTTCGGCTGACTTAAGGCTCAAAGAAATTAACTTTTTAAAAAAAAAAAAAGGTATACGCGCAAAATTAAATAAATGAACATAAATAATTTATCAGCCGAATCTACCTTCTATCTCTTCTGAGGAAAGTGCATCATTCGTATTGAACTGCAGACAAAAAACAGAGAGAGAGAGAGTTCCTATGCAGTGCAATCAGTTTTTGCCAGAAAGGGCAGCTGATCAAGTGATGTTCCACTTGCCGTTAGTTGCTGTGTTCCTTCTTCATCATTGGTGGGGGGGGGGGGAGTAAATTAAAAAAATTCGTCATTGTTTACGACAGTTTAGATTCTTACTGTTAACTGCGAATAAACAGGGTTCGTACATGGTCTTGACTTCCTTGATAAGCCTTAAATTTAAAACGAGCGAAGTATAAAATGTACTTCAAAAAGGGTTCTATTCATATTTTTGGTAAAAAAATTAATCCTTCTTGCCGAAATTTGTTATTTAAGTTATTTTTAGGCGTTACGCATGTTACATATACAATTCCTTGCTTTAAACAGCTGCAGTACCCGTTCTAATAGGGATAAATGGACGTGATTAGGCTTAGATGAAAGACGAAGATGCATATTTTCCAACAAGGGTAATTAGAGCAATTTATATTAATTGGGAGCTAAGCTACGGTAGTTTACATACGTTGTAGCACTGTACTTTCCGCTCTATTTTACCACACGTTCCATCTTTAAACAGCTGCACCACCCGTTCTAATTTGGGTATTCGGGTAATTAACAGGGTATTTCCAACTGGTGAAATGCTGGGATTAAAAGGGAACTTTTTAATAAAAAGTCTACTGTGGAAAGGGCCTAAAAATCGTTTGTAAGCTAGTCTTGGAAAAGCCTTGAAAATGGTTTAATCTGTAATGCACGAACTCTGAATAAAGATGGGTCGGCCGAGCATTGCCCCCCACAGAATTCCGTGGGGGCAATAACGTGGGTAGCGATTTAAAAAAGAAGAAGAAAAAAAGACCTTCTTGAGAGAGGACATTGACAGAGTCACCATTTACAGAGTTGCAGAAAATTGAATTAAGAATTCAGAATTCCTTCAGAATTCAGAATACTTTTTCGGCGTATCATGTCAAGAATATAAAAAAAAAAATGTTTCGAATAACTGAAAAAGTGGAGCGGCCAGCGTCCATCGGCCCTCGGCATTACCATCCGACGAAAACAATTTATAGGAAGACGAGAAACATGCAACCGTGTTACCAACCAACGAGAAATTATCCAAAGGAAAAAATGTTTGGTAGTTGAGCACAAAAATGAACTATATCTGGGAGCAAAACAATCAGTAAGAATCAAAAAAAGCAATCAGTAATAAACGGGGGGGGGGGGGGGCAGCTGTTTAGTGCCCAGCTGCAAAAACGCACTGAAAAAATGACATTCCCATGGGTGAATCGTCATCCAGTTTGTTAATTTTTAAAACAATTCCAGCTTCATTGCGTACATTTAGGCTAACGTCGGGAGGAGCAACTAATGGGGGATGCGCTGATTGTGTGAGCGAAGCAAATGAAAATCAACGTCTGTTAGCCAGTTTGCGCAAAAATGTGATTGAAGAAACTAAGGTGGACAAGCAAGGACATACACACGGACGACCAAACTGCGGCAATACTGCAAACGCTGCATCCAACACCACATGGGCTTTAGCTGGTTGTATTTATAAGAACGCATCTACACAAACGAAACCTGCGAAAATTGACCTTGAAAAAAAGGGAAATACTCGGATTAACCATATTTTCCAACTGCCGGAGTTATCTCCGGACGGAAAAGATAATTTTTGCTACGATTGTACTCGGGCTACGCTATACCGCAAAGAAGAGCTAACTTTAAAGGTTCTTCACAACTGTAAATTATAAACAGTAGCACTTTTAAGAATGTATTTGTAACGTCTAAACATTGAGTTACTGTTAATTTTTGACGTCAATTGTAACGGCTCGAGCTCGCTTGGTCATCTGCCTGGTGCTCCCAACAATTAGGTATTAACCTTAAATTCATTCCGCCACCAACTCTCCAACTCCCCGCATCGAAAGGTAATTTTGGCCATTTTAATTAGAAATTTTCCCTTTTTGTCCCGTTTTCCCAAACTTAACATCAAACCGGACCAACCCTGTTGTTAGATTAACACTGCAACCCCGTAGCTGTTTTCCCTTGCTGTGAAAACTTAAATTAACCCGAAATTTATCAATCCATCTCGTCCCAAGTAAGCCTCATGCCGTTTGGTATTCCATTTTAGGCCCTAAGCCAGGATTAGTGTCACCCTTCAATGTCAGGCGAGCCGGAGCATACTATCGCTCATGTTTTGGTATTAAAGCATAACCAAAACTGAACCACGACTACTAGCCATATTCCACCAATTTAGGTTAATTTGGAATTCCCGCAACCCCTTGATAAGCACCCCGACACGTTTTCAAGCAAGTCCTTTAACTGTGGGGTTGGCACTTGGGGAGCTGTCACACGTACTAAAAACCCCTACACTGGAAGTAAATCCGACAGAGAAAATCATAAATATGTGCCAGTGGACGAGCTTGCATATCGGTCAAGGCGTTATGGCAACAGTCTGATGATGGAATGGTTCGCCAGTTCGAAACCAGGGCAGGTCACGCGAATGAAATGTAAGTGCCCAAGTGTACTACAGTATTTCTAGTGTATGACTTTCGCTGATGGCTATTACATTTATGTTATTTATAGCGATTTGTGAATATTTGCTGACGTATTGTGAATCTCTAGAGTAAACAAGCGGTTAGGGCGACTACCTAGTCGCATCAAGTCTTCCGTACAGCTCTACCACATGCAACGTTGAGGCGCACACCTCTACCATACCACGCACTGCAACAGCGATCACTATTATATACCTCTATTTCATACCTTATGTTAACTTAGCTAGCAAATGGCGGAGATTGTTGACGAACAGAGCGTGACCAATAAGCTAAATAGATAGGGACCTTCTACTATCTACCGGGTCGGTTCACTCACTTGAACGTGTCTAAGCTATTTCCCGCGGTGAAGTATACACGAGCGAGATTCAGTTGGTGACGTCTTTGCTCCCAAACCAACCCTCAAAGCAGACGACGCTTGGTTCTTCGAAGCCAACAAAAAGGTTTGTTTCAACTAGCCAGTAGATTTTAACGAAATTAATGAATAATAATTATGAAATATCTGCTCGCACAATCTTTACTGAACTACGCGTTACTAAAACAAATGAGCCGAAACATCATCTAGTTTTTATGTGTATTTGTGTACTTTCCGGATTTAACTTTGTGACAGTTGATTAGTTCCATAGTTGACGGAGTGGAGTCTCGACTACGAACGACAAATGGAGCATGAATTTCCATCATCATAGACACTCCTTCGTATGAGCCTCTTTATACTCCTCCTGGTATCATAGTCCACATTTGGGCGGTTTGTGGAATGTCTGTGATATTGACATTGTTGATTTTTGGAGCAGCAGCCCGTTTTAAAAACGTACTTTTAACTTTATATGTTTTTTTTTTAAAGTTCTTCAATCATGTTCCGGTTTAGCAAACACGGGAAAAAAAAAGTGGTTCCACTCATGATGATCACTGTGACCAGAGAGTCTAAGTGAATTTGAAGTAAGCCAATCGGGACTTGGCTAGTAACTGAAATTAAAGGTAACCTGCGGAAATTCCTCGTAAAGACGGGTGCACACAGGTGTAGCTCGGCGAGGAAACATGTTCGTGACGAAACGTGAAAATATTTCACCCATTCACAGGAAAGGAAAACAGCCCAACCGTCAACTCATCTTCAGTTTTTCACCTCCCGCGTCACATTTTTATTAATTTTTTTTTAATATTGTTGCCTCCTGAAGAAAATTAATTACTGGTCTGTGAAATATTGAAGAACGTTTCTACCTAATCAGAGTAGGATACAGAGATAAAAAAAAAAGAAACGTTTTTTCAACTGCAACAGTGACAGGGTGTCTGGACAAAGCGACTTGTAAATTTCCGGGGTTTTCCAGGGCGATTTTAATTTTTTTCTGGAGCTATTTCAACATTTTGAAATTTTGATGTTACAATTTTGATATTTTGACAGATGGACCGAGGCCTATATGCCTTCCCTATACCCCGCCGCCCGAAAAAAAAGATTGGGGATGGGAAAAAATCCGCTTAACATGGAACATCATTTTAACGACCCTCAGTTTTTCCAGTAAAATGCTGATGGCAAAACCAAACAGGTGTTTTAAGCATGTCGTCATGGACACACCCCTCAACTGCCGCCGTAGCCGCTACGACACATTTTTTTTTTTGCGTGAGCTGAACAGCCGCCGAAAATTTGTCGGCCGCCGCCAAGCCTAGTCACATTAACGTAAGAAGAGGGTTACGTTCCGTTTCGCCAAATCCCGTTTCGCCAAATCCCGTTTCGCCAAAAAGAAAGCAGATGAACAGCTTTTGCCTCAAGGACCAGTATCGTTTCGCCAAATCCCGTTTCGCCGAATACCGTTCACGAAATTTTAGGCACACGAAACATTTAAAACATTTAAACACGAACATTTATAACATGATCATGGTCAGACATTTATATAGACAAACACCCGTTTTGCAGAATCCCATTTCGCAAAATAATTTGTTTCAAATTACGTGCCTCGCTCGCTGCGGCTAAACACATAACATCAGAAACCACAACTAATCAAAAATTACTAACAATTAGGCATGCCTCTTTAACTTCTGCAACGTTAAATTTTTGAAGAATATTTTGATTCTGGGAAACGGAATTTTGCAAAATGGGAATTCCCGTTTGGAAAAGGTTAACCATCACGTGTATAACTAACTATTCTTAAAAGAGAACCTTGGCAGTGACGTAGTGACGCCCAAGCAATCCAAACAATTATATTTAAAGCACGTTTTTCCGTCTGTATTGCCAGTTAGTTTTCAAAACGCTAATAAATCAACTGGACTTATTCTACCACCGCTTGTCTCTGTTAAATGTTTACCTTTTAAAAAAAATGTTTGCCCCATTTCATAGAAATAAGGTGTTAAATTTCGTGTACGTAAAATTTTTTCAAATTCGTTTTGGCGAAACGGGATTTGTCGAAATGGGGATGGCCCCTGAGGGCAAAACTGGTAATCTGTTTTTTTTTTTTTTTTTTCTTTTTGGCGAAACGGGACTTGGCGAAACAGGAGTTCACCAAGGAGAGTACCAGCCCCGATGATGAGGAGGAGGATAGTGGACGACGATAGGGGCGATTGCAGAAATCCCAGTGGGAAATCCAGGACCTTTGACATGCCACACTCAACTTGTTCGGGTAACGTAGAGTAGTAGTAACAACACTATAGGGTAATAAACGGAATATTACGACATTGTTCACGGAACATTCTCGGTCATCCAGCTCTGGGTCCAATTCGCCGAACACTCTGAGCTATCCAGTTCTGGGCATCTAGTTGTTAACACACACGCTAGTGTGTCGCCCTCCAAGATTCAACGATAACATTAACATCCGTCCAATCCAGATAAAACGTATATGAGCATGGCGACCACGAGACATTATTATTACTGCTAAAAAAAAAAGTGGCCGACGATATGACTGACTTAATTTAAATGTTGTTATTTGAAGGATTACGTGTTTTTTTTTTAATTTGATATTCACCGAAAAACGCATTGTCTCTCCCTCTCCCCTTCCTCAAACGAAAATAATTCCTTTCATTTCATGCGCGGCCAGTCTCGTCATTGATATCTTTGCTTCATTTCGATCGATTTTACCGAAAATTTGCTGTTAGCCAGCCAAAATTAGGGCTCGTTTACGCAACCACTCGCTTTTGCATTCTCGCAGCTAGAAGCTAGAAAACACCTCAAATTCCAACATGGCGGCGGTTTTATGTCTGCCGCCTCGCAACGAAAACAGCAAATAACGTAAGTTCAGAAACTTTTGGGACAATTGCTTCGTCATGAGGAATTCTTTATATTATTGGCACGGATTATAAGACTGCAAGTATGTACCCAAACGATGTCGCATTTAGCTAATCCATTTAGCGTTGTTACCATGGCAATGTCACCTTTGCCATAGCTATTATATTCTAGCTGCGAGAATGCAAAGGCGAGTCGTTGCGTAAACGCGCCCTTAGAATTGGTCGGGGCCAGCTAGCAGAAAATCTGTGGCTAGCCGAAGTTTAGCCAAAATATTCTGCTAAGCCAGTTGAAAATGACAAAATAATGCTGCGGGGGAGGTATATATATATACAGTCGACTTCAAAACCACGCTTTCTCTTAAAATCATATCTAACAACTCAGCTATAGGCTACTTTAAATCAACTTCAAGTTCTGTCATTCTACTGGCAACATTAATTTCTCCAGGTTAATTTCTAGGCAGGTTGTTTTCCAGTTTTACACTTGTAGCCTCACAGGTTTTGTTCCAATACTTCCTTCTCAGTGCTGAGTGGGAATTGCTAACAGCCAAGATCATTTTGTGGTAACTCATTCATCAAATAGTGGAGCGTAACTCATTTACCTGATTTTATTAAAGAGCTTACGGGCCCGCGCTCTGTCTAAACTTAAAAACGAACACAGAGAAAACTCCTGCCTTCCACCAGAGTACAAACTAGAGCAAGTAAAACATACGTAATGTTAAGTTTGCTTTTAAGTGATTTCCGGTAAAACTTTGTTGGCAGTGAGAGCCCGATTGTTTTTGTTGTTGTTTTTTACATAAAGGAGCCGAACCCAAACTGCGTTATCTGCCCCAATGTCGGCGGCGATATGGACACCCCAGTTTCCTTACATTTTGACAACACCTCTAGAACTAACTGTATAGAGCAGTGTCGTGTGACGTCGCATTGGCTGCAAGAGAGATAGCTGCAAGGGGCACTAGATTTAAATGGAGGGTTAAACAACGGCACTTCTAGTCAAGGCGGTGCTTTGAAAGCGGCTTTCATAGGCTTAAAAAACGTTGTTTTCTCCAATCCCTAATGCGGCTAGGTTGTAATTGGAAAATAAAGCTTCACTTGCGTTATAGGCCTAAGAAACCCACTCTTAACAGCATTGTTTTCAGTAAGACGCCCTTCTTTTCCCCCTCCGGTGACCCTTGCAACTATCCCAGTTACTGGCTCAACCATAGAGTTATATACAATAATAGTACGTTGTGTCACTGCCAGCTATAGCTGATTTGTTGATGCCAGCTGAAGCGCCGCTAGGAAGAAACAACTAAAATTTTACAAATTTAAGTCATTTCCTGGCAGAGCTGGCATGGTTTTAGGGCCTCGTCGGACGTTTCCTAATTCTTCAACACAGCTTTAGCAGCAAAATTAATTATGACTTCTGTACCTGCACCACGTTTGAATGGGGTAAACCTTGTACCCGTTATTTAACCTTTTCTAAATTTTTATTTACAGTTTTTTTTTACCCTTTTTACCATTATCTACTCTTAAGCACTCTCCCGGGCAGTGATCTATGGGGTTCATTATGAGTTCACAATGTTTGACCTTCCGGCACTATAATTACTTCTTTACTCACCATCTTGCTTGTTGAGTTACAACAATGCGATTGCACTGTGTGGGTCTGTGTGCATGCGCCATTTTTTTTCCTATGTACAGTTCCGGTCAAAAAAAAAAGCGCCTTCGTTATACGGAAGAAGTTGCAGGATTAATGTATGTGACACTGAACGAAAATGTTGATATCTCGAAAACTATTGGACAGAATTGAATGAAACAAAAACTGGGTCGCTTATTATGCTATCAGCTATATTTCTATACGTATTACATGTAATGGTAAGCAGCCAAATATATAATTGGCCGAGCGAGTAGCACGAGTTGATAACTAATAATATATCTTATAAATTACTGGATAGAATTGAATAAAACAAAAACTGGATTAATTGTTATGATATAAGCTATATTTCTGTACGTATGACATGCAATATTCAGCAGAAAAATGTAAAATGAAATTCAGTCTTTGTTTCATGAAAATCCTTCCACTGGTTTACGAGATATCATCAGATATCATTAAGTTTTTCTCGCTCAGCCAATTATTTTCAGTCAGTTAACGTAGTATTTAATAAAGGTAGAAATACAGTAGACAATCTAATAAGTAGTTCAGTTTTTGTTTCATCAAATCCGTCCAGTAGTTTTCGATTTAACAGATTTTCTCCATGGTTGTTATTACGACCCTCGATATAACGAAAAAGGGCGGGTTTTTTTTACCGGAACTGTACCTGATTTACACGAATTTACGCTTATTCAACCTTTTTTTACCCTCACTTACTCTTCTTTACCCTTTTATCTGACTTATTTATCCTTTATTTTGTCTATTATTTACGTTTGTAATTCTATCTCTTATCGATCCTGAGTAATAAGCGTTTAAAAATCTTGGGCGAAACCTGTCTGACGGGAGACACACTCGTTGTAATGTAGGCCAAAAATCTCCCCTCCCTCAATTATGCGACCGTGCTGCAGTGTAAAATACAGCCGCATCAATGTTTCAAGTCCTGCTGAGATACTAGCTCTCGGATTATCAAAACGGCAACTTATAAAAGGAGAAAAGAAATGTTCGCAATAACAATGACCACAGTTAGTTCGATTCATATGTTCATAAATTCAGATTTGCATTTTCAATCGCTTTGTTTTTTTTTTCAATCCGTGAAATGGAACAAAAAAATCCTATGCTTGAAAAGTAGATAACCCTAATTTCTTGAAAGAAACAAAAGTAATAATAATAAATATATAAAAAACACTATCGTTCGTGCGTAATTTTTAGAAATTCTGGAACGTTAAAACTTAACGTTAAGTTACTCTGATAAGGAGTTATAAAATTATTGCTGAAAAAATTGTAATTAACAAAGTCAGGCACATTCGCGTTCTCGGAATTTATATTTTCGCGAAATTTTTATTGACAACTTAGAAAAAGTTTGCCAGGTGAATATTTAATTTCACCTAAATATTTGTGGATTTTCGGTATTCGTAATGTTTTAAAATAATAGGTGCGACCACGCATCCGTAGTAATATTTAATATCTTTATATACAGTAATTTCACTTTGATGGAAAATTAAAATTATCCAACTTAGAACGTATAAATTCTTTTGAAAGAATCGCGATACAGTTTGCTTGATCTACATTTGAGTTAGACGACTTTTTCGAAAGTTGAGATCTTACCTTACTGGAATTTATACAACCGCTGTGGAGATTTCCAAGCGCAGACCTCTGTGGAGATGTCCAGCAATTTCTACCTGTTGCTCTGGAGTCTTTCGCGCTGTGGGATACTATACGTCGCTCGGAAAACTGGGCGGAGCTTATTTTACACAGCTCGGCAACCTTCGGGTTTTTACGGCGGAGCTTCGTGCCTTTCCGTCAACGGGTCGAAGTCGACGCCAACTTTTGTACCTTTCGGAATCTGACTTGCGAACGGGCGCTGGAGTATGGGGCGCCAACGTTTATGTAGCGCCGTCAGATGACGATTCTAGCCGGCACCGAGTGGGATGCGGCTCGTTGCCATGGCAACCACGGGTGTCCCGTTACCAGGGGCAACCGGAGCTGTACTCGCGTTAGATCAGCGGAGTTTCAAGTCGGAAAATTGATGCTGCATTCATATCTGCGGGCATGCGGCATGCCGGAAGTCAGTATGGAACGAAGTTAAAACCAATTCAAAGTTGAAAATGGGGTGATCAGAGGAAAGGTGACGTGGCAAGACGTAGGTGTTCAAGTCGCCAAAGGGAGGGGGAATCGCTAACAAGGTAGGTTGGGAGCAGTTGTTAAGGCTCCATTTATAGATCACAAAGTATCATCGAGAAGTTATAACCCTATTCCTCTCACGGAGTATACATAAACGTGCGCACAAGCTAAAACTGGTGAAGCTGGGGAGAAAATTAGCCCCGAGGCGCACCGCGGACTTTGTGAAGGGCCTCGGAGGCCCCGAGCAAAGCGAACTGCCACAGCCCAGTGGGCAGAGTTTTCGTCTCCGACCCAAGTGAATGCCGGGTTAAAGTCCTGCGACTAACATATCAACCTACTGAAAAAAAAATCCAAGGAATTCAGTTGGGGTGGGGGGGGGGAGGGTTAAGCTCGTGGGGGATTTCGGGAGTTGCTCACTCGCGTTCATGTGTTTATCCACCCAAAACCAAAACTATAAGAGGAGCCGCCCGCTTTATAGTTCCCAAAAAAGTCGGCCTTTGAAAGTAGTGATATCATTCAACCAACCAAAGGCCGCCAAGGTTAACTCTTTTAATCAGCAACTTGGAGCATTGCCCTATTCTTAAATAATTTTTTGAGTTAGGATCGATTACAGTTACCTACAAATGTGAGCGATTTCATAAGATTCAAACGTCGGAGACACGATTGTACAGTACTAAGGCCAACATATTTCAGCAGTCTAAAAAGTAGTCATTCTTAGAACCATAAGAAGAGGTTAATATGGTTAAACTTGGTGGCCTTTCTGCTTCAGGACCACGTGCTTCTAAGCAGCAATTCACGTTTTAGAAAGGGGCACTTCCCCACTCCACTTGTGTGTTAAAATTCATGTGTGCCAACTTTCCCTAGTGAACTGTACTGGTGTCTTGACACCCTATACGAATCAACATGGGAGCCGCGGCCCCCCGCCCCCGCCCCCCCCCCCCGGTGGAAAAAAATATTTATATTAAAAAAAAAGACTCTTTTTGTAGTATTCGAGCCGCCCTGTCGGTCCATCATTAAGAAAATACGGTGGCCCATAAAAAACTCACGATCTAAAAAAAATATCTCTAAGTTCATACTTTTTTCCAAATTTTTTTTTAAGTGAAAATAGGGACCCCTTGACTGGTGTACGGAAAAGTGGTCCCTATTTCCCTATAACAAATTTTTTTCTTAATTATGAAAAGTAGATTTTTACAGCACGTGCGTTTTTTATGGGCCATCCTGATTTTAAGGAGGCGCCCCCCCCCAAGGGCAAATTTGCCACCGGCCCCACCTAACGTAGCTACGCCACTGGCCGCGGCCATAGCTGGGTATCTAGTTAGCCAGTAACAGTGACAAAATCAACGATTTTCAGGGCACCTTTTCGTCGTAAAGGCCACTTTCCCACACGTTAATGTTGAACTTTTCTTCGTTACTGGACCCTACGCACCCGACTCTGAAGGCTTCTACTTCACGCGGAATTATCTCCAGTAGGCTGAGCTGAAATCAGCAAAACTTTTGTTAAGAAACGGTCTGTCAGTGAACCTCCGTTTCAAATGTACAAGAACAAGGTATCTGACAACAATTAATAATTCCATCTGCTTGGATGCTACATACTAGTACTATTAAACAGATCGCTCAGAATGGTTTAATAAACACAGACGCAAACCCATTGACGTTGCCTTTTGGACTTATATGTCAGACTGCCTGAGCGGGGAATTGAACTCACGACCTTTGAAACCAAAAGCCGAGGTCCTACCTCTGAGCCATATAATGACACGGGCTGTATGTATGTGAGGCCGTGTCAGTATGGCTCAGCGGTAGGACTTCGGCCTTTAGTTTCAAAGGTCGTGGGTTCGATTCCTCGCTCAGGATCTGACACATAAGTCCAAAAGGCAACGTCAATAGGTTTGCAGCTGTATTTATTCATTTTCTGTCACTGCTTCCGGCGGTTTAGTGATTCACGGCAGAATTCTTTGGTGGTGGTAGTTGGGGGGGGGGGCTTAACTGCGGCTAACAATAATGGACAGGTGAACTGTCGCAAACGCCCACGTGTATGGGCGGCGGGTGGACTGCGGCCCAATACGAGGGAATTGTGAGGGAAGATTTCAGTAAACTGGCAAGAATAATCTTCTTACATTATAACCAAAGTCTCATAGCAGAAATGAAGCAACCGCAGCGACGACCCCCGGTAGGGGAACAATGAAAACGTGCGAGTGTGTCAATTCTTTGGCTTGAAGTTGAAAATGGGACGATGTTGCCCTGAAAAGAAGTTGAAATTGGCACATTGTTGCCTCGACTAACAATTTGCTCTAACATTTATCCTTCTAGCCAAACACAGTGGTAATCTCAAGAGCAAGTATTACATGACGTTATGCTCACTTCTTTTTCACACGGTACGCATCGCTTAGGCCACAACGAAAGACTGGGAGTAGGTGGGGGGGGGGGGAGTGAGCTGTTACCATTAAGCATACGATTACGCATTAACTCAACCTAAAAGAGAATTTCTATTAATTCAAATAACCATCCACATTCAACTACGTATAGCAAAGAGGACGAAAGAAAGGAAACCAAGTGGAGAGGGAGAGGACGGGATAAATGGAGGAGGGGAGAGGGAAGGGAGAGGATTGGCGGAAAGGGGAGTGTTCCACAAACAAAAATCGACTCTTGCAGTAAACGATCAGGCAGCACCGAGCAAATACTGGGAAACAACCACGGGTCAAACAAATCCCCGGGCGAAGCCGAATTGCCTTTGAGATTGGCACGTTGTTGCCTCGACTAACAATTTGCTCTGCGCGGTCATCACAGAGGCACGTCTTAAATGACGTCATGCACGAAGGACAGTTATTTTTCACACGGTACGGATTGCTCAAGCAAAACCGATAAACTGGAAGTGGGGAGGAGGGCCTGAACGGCAAGTGCCTATGTGTGGAGCAGTGCGTCTGTCAGCTCTGCTCTTGGCATTCTAATACTACAAAATAAAGTACTTTTTGGTGTTGTTTGGGATGGAGACCGTAGCAATTTTATTTGCCGAAATCTCTCAAAAGAGAGAAGGCCAGTATTTAATTCAACTACCCCTTCAACTTCAACTACGTGTAGCAAAAGGGAGGTAGGGGAGACGAGGGACAGGTAGGTGTATAGGTGGGAAACGGAGAAGGAAGAGAGAGGATGAGAGAAAAGGGGGGGGGGGAGATGGAAAGAAGAGGATTGGATGAAAGAGAGCGTATTATAGGGGGAAAAAACTGCCCGTGGCACTACTGAGCGAAAACTGGGAAACAACCACGGGCAAAACAAAACCCCGGGCAAAGCAAAACCCCGGGCAAAGCCGGGTACGACTGCTAGTATTTAATAAAGAGGAAAAAACATTCCTTATGAATTACCCTCAGCAATACTAACTTACCACCTTCCTTCCCCTTCGAATTTTTAACCTTTCTTAAAATTCACTACAGCCACTTATTCAACATGGCGACCTGGTAAGGTGGTTGTTGAGTGTGTGAGTTTGTTTTATTTTTTATTTTTAACCTTTGAAAATGGAGCCAACCACTGTATTGCTCCGAAATATTAGGTACCAATGTTTTAAACGTTTTATGCGTCGAGCTTGAGTGTCTTTTTTAACAATAAAAAAAAAAAAAACATTCCTACTTGGAAACATGTGTTATTGTCTGCGGTGTCTGGCGTTGAATGTGTGTGTTTAGCCGCAGCGAGCGCGGTAGAACGAGCCAGGAAGACACAATATCAAAGCCAGTTAATGAAATGATCAAATTTAGATGCCGTTTCGTTTAGACGTTCTTCCGACTATCCTTTCACATTTTAGACGTATGTTCATTCAATTTAGACAAAATGCTGTTTAGACGTCTACTTCAGCATCCTCATCAAAACTTAGGCTATCCCGCTATAGTTTGTTTCAAATTATGTGTGCACTAAACTGACTGTATGACGCCGACGTTTCCTTGCACTACACGATAACACGAAAACATTTCAAATTCACGTTTATTTCTTTAAAATATGCTAGCTTACAGGACTCCGCCATGGACGCTCTCCTCCCTCCCCCCCCCCCCTCACCGCACCACCCCGAACTACAGGAGGTCATTGTTTCTAAGAACCAATTGTTTTTTTTTATTATTTGAAATTAAATTTATGAAAATTGCATCTTTAGTTGCTGTAAAACGTTTCAAATCCATACTGATATTTTTATAATACATTAGTTTGCCGGGTTTCGCCCGGGGCCCCGTTTTCCCCCCTCCACAATTTTTTTTTTCAGAATTTGAAACGAATTTCTACGAAAATTGCAGGACAACGTTTCAAATTCAGGCAGATTTCTTAAAAATACGCTAGCTTGAAATGTTCTCCCCCCCCCCCCCCTCGATATATGTCCCGAGGCCCCTGCAGTACATTCTCGGGGCACCCGACCCCTCTCAATCTGACCCCTCCGTATACACATTTCTAAATTCTATAAGCTGATTCTTAGATTGATAAAACGTCAAATTCCTACCTGTGGTCCGGTGACCGGTTGATTTCAGTAGGGAAGAAAAACCTTACGCGGGAAAGCGAACGTTTATGACTTTACCGCTGCTGTCGATTATTAATTTTTTGGGGGAACAGACTGACAGATGTAGCGAAAATAGAAGGCGTCTGCACACGGCAGTCAGAAGTCGGAAAAGCCGTCAAGGATGACATTATTACATATCTATATCACCTACATCGTCGAAGATCAAAGATCCTGGGTTTCCCGCTTGGGGAAACCCCCCAGCCAAATTGTCCCTCCCATCGTCTATTCTATGCATAGTGGAGCAGATAACCCGGTTTGGTTTTCAGTTCTCTAAAGGTAAATTCAAACAAACAACACTTAAAATCGTGTTGTTTGCCTGTATATTTGTTTGTTTGATCACCTATCCCTCTAGAAGCAGGAATAACGTGTCGAAACAAAGGAAAGCACCCCTATTAGTGTGCAGCAATAGTATTTTCATCGTCCGTCGATTTCTTAAATTTGCCGAACTAGTGAAACAGTATCAAACGCAGCAATCGCACAACAACTGCTGAACAATCAGCAACAATAATTTAATCATCGATTGCTGACCATATTCTCCCGGGCCCCACATGTAGTTTGCGCGTCCCCTACAGAGAAAAAAAGCCAGTGGAGGATGTGGCCATAGCGATTAAGGCGCTATGCAAGTGATCTGGGGGCGAACTGGGTAGCCGGTTCGAATCCGGGTCATGCCACTCCGACGAAACGTAAGTGCTTAAAGGTAGCTTACTGAACTACGTTATTTCTAGTGTATGATTTTTGCTGTTGGCTAATTTCCAATTTTCCCCTACAGAGGACATCTAAGAGATGGGCAAAAAGTAGGTTCCCAGGCGCACCACGAGCTTTGTGAGGGATCCACGGGGACCACAGGGAAAGAGAGCAAGCACACACGAGTGGCCAGCGTCCTCGCCTCCAAACCAAGCGAATTCTGGTTCGAATCCCACGGCTGACACAACCCCCAAAAAAAAGCCATTCGGTTCTCAGGAGAATATTTGATTGTCCAAATTTCGTTGATCTAGTCCGCACAAACTTAAAGGCCAGAGAAAAGGGGCCGACCCGTTCAGCCATTAAATTAAATTACCCAAAGATACATAACGATTTTAAATACTAAATCCTAAAGACTAAAATACTTATGTAAAATTTACAGACCACATGACTGAGTAAAATATCTGGTTGAGTTCTGAAATATCTGCAATGAAACTACAGTGAGATGATATTATAGACAACCTCCCGTCGTAGCATCTAAATTTTGTTCAACAATAAAAACAGACAACGAACTGCGTCGGTTCAGAGGTCATTACCAGCATCAGATGGATGCATAATACTAAGAATACTAAGACCACTGGAAAAAAAATTGATATATTATAGACGAAAGAGGTCAGGGATCTGTTCGATGCCGACTTCGGGGGGAGGGGGGCGATAAATAGGGCGAAAGTCACTATTTATTTAGCTTTAAATAAATGGGTTGCATGCAAGGTGGACGCACGTGGATGTGGGTTACTAAACACTAGCCGTAGTTTGAACAACAAATTGCTTAATTTTTTTCGGCGTGTGGCAGATTCTGTCTGCTGCCATACGAATGCCAAGAACTCCTGCGACGCGAGACAACGCCAAAGGAGCTAGTCTATATCACTAAAAACGCTCGATGTGCATGCAATACGTCTTTGTACGTGAACTCCGGGGTTGGCTGGTATTTGCCACCAGTGGTTAAAACTGTTTTTTTGTCATGTTTTGGCCATTTTGGTCAAAAATTTGGCAAAAGTCTCCTTGAAGCCAAATAGAAAAAAAAAAGTGTGCCCTACAATAGTCAAATATTGACAAATTATAAAAGCGTCACATCGTTTACTTTGAAAATTCATATTTACTTCGTATTTACCTTTCCTACGCTTATTTTCACAGTAAAAGATATTCTTCTTACAATATCTTTGCAAATTCATGCAACTGACTGTCAAAAATTTGCACAGATATAGATATGATTTTTTTTTAAATTAATACGACAGTTCTCATTTGGAGCGGTAATAGTTAGCCTTTTGCTGGTTTTTGCCGGTTATAACCGGAAAAAACTGGTGTACCATGTTTTTTGCCACTGTCCCGGCAAAAAGCGGTTTCCCAACCCTATAATTATACTCCTCTGTATAACAAAGCGCCATACGAAGGTGAGAATAGCGCCATAGAAAGATGATTAAATTATGCTTCTATTAAGCTTGCAACACACTACTCCGTTTCGTTCTGTCACGTGTCGCAGACCGTCAAATCTCTGTTTGGATTAAAAGCACGTAAATTAGAGAAACCGCATATACTGCTCCGTTCCGTTCTGTGACGACCCTTTGGCTGACGGACGGAATTGTCATGGCAGAATCCTTTCTGTCAAAAACTGATGGCATCCGAGAAGGGGCCGCGGAATTGTACCGACACGGAGTACTATTCCGGGTCTAGCATTTGCATTTACACTGTCCCCTGTGTTGGACCCAGTATACTCCGGATTCGTAATTTGCTGTAAAAGTGTCTGAAACAATCCGGAATTGTAGTAACACGGATTTGTAGCAACACGGAATTGTAGTAACTCGGTTTTTGATGTTATATGTATAGCCGCAGCGAGCGCGGCAGCGCGAGCGAGGCAGGGACGTTATAATAATAATAATATTTGGTTTGTCACACCCAATATAGTGTGAAGGGAAACGGCAGGACCAAGGTCTCTGACGCCGGTCCCACAAACAGTTCTCTAGGGGGATGGAGGTAATGTGAGCAGACAAAACTCTGGTCTCCTTAAAAACGGTCTTAGGTCGAACTCGTCGAGTCCACGTCTGAACGTCCGAAGGGAGGGAGACTGGACTAATTTAGATGGTAGCGCATTCCACGGGTTGACAATTCTCACCGCAAAGAAAGAAGATCGAACGTCCAGCCGGGTTTTGGGCTTTACCAGTTTAAAACAGTGGCCCCGTGTTTTTTTCACATTCGAGAGTTCAAAGAAGGGGACATCAATTGGGAGAAAACCCCTAATAATCTTAAAAGCCAAAAATAGATCAGCTTTCAGTCGTCGTAGTTCTAGGGATTCCAGTCTCAAACGCTGCAGGCGTGTGGGATATGGATGGCTTTGAAGACCCGCCAAGGAGCGGGTAAAACGGCGCTGAACGGATTCAATGTGGTCAATGTCTCCCAGCAAGTGTGGGGACCACACCGAACTAGCATACTCCAAGAGCGGTCTGACATAAACTCGAAAGGCGTGGACTAAGGTCTTTGTCTCTCCCGAGGCAAATACACGCCTTATGATATGGAGTCGACCAAGGGCCGAGTTCACGATATAATCGCAATGTGGAGATTGTTTGAGGGTAGAGCAAAGCACAATTCCCAAACTCTTTGCTGTAGATACGGCTGGTAGGTTAAGATGATCAATAAAATAGGTATGGTTTGGGTTTGAATTTCCAATATGAAGGGTTTGACATTTTGTTTGTGCAATTGGAAGTTGCCATACAATCGACCACTCAAGGATTCCATTTATCTCACCCTGTAATAGAAGTATGCTATCGTTGTCCAAAATTGGGGTATGACAAAGCAGGTCATCAGCAAACTTGCTTTGCTCACATGATTTGGAGATGGGGGACAGGTCATTTAAGTAGATAATAAATAGAAGGGGGCCTAGGACTGATCCCTGCGGTACTCCACTTATGATCCTCAGGGTAGCCGATAACCCGTCTTCCACAGCAACATATTGTGTTCTGTCCGTCATGAATGCCTTGATCCAGGCCAAAAGTCTACCCCCAAAACCTGCATACTCTAGCTTTGTTACTAGTTTTCGGTGGACCACGGAGTCGAATGCCTTTTTGAAATCAAACAAAATGACATCGGTTGACAACCCGATGTCAAGGGTTTCAGTCCACACGTCAAGTGATTTAAGAAGTTGTAACGTCGTTGATCTTCCAGGCATAAAGCCGAATTGATCAGAATTTATTAGATGATGTTTCTCGACAAAGACGAGCATATGTTCTCTAATGATATGTTCCATAATCCTGCAAGGGACCGTTGTTAGGGATATTGGTCGATAGTTTTCCGGGTTTGAAGGGTTCCCCTTTTTGAAGATTGGTACAACTTTGGCCGTAAGCCACACACTGGGCAAGGTTCCAGTCTCAAATGAAAGACTGAAAATAAAAGCAAGTGGTCGTTATTTAATCATCAACAAAATCAGGAGTTACGCTAAATTCGTGCATTACTACAATTCCGGATTATTTCAGACACTTTTAAAGCAAATAACGAATCCGGAGTTACTGTAATTCCGGGTCGTCCGGGTCGTCCGGCCGTCGTCGACCGTCAGGCACCTACGTACAATGCCTTTCCCCTACTAAATACAGATGCTAACCTATTTCAGTTGCCTTCTGGACTTAAATACCATCATGCCTGAACGTAAAGAATTAGTACCTAATTTACTACGACTTTCTATTTAATTACCTACTTAAGATAACTACAAGTCCTTCTTCATTTGCATTGCCAATTTGGGCGCGATCAAATTTAAAAGCTCAGCGGAGCCGACTGAAAGCCGACGGTTAGCGACGGAAACAATGTGCGAACCATCCGTTGCCGTCAGTCGTCGGAACGGGCCGGGACGGAACGGAACGGAGTAGTGTGCTACAAGCTTAAAGCTTGTGGCACACTGCTTCGTTCCGTTCCATTCCTGCGACGAAGAGAGCCTCCAGGACCACCGTAGTTAGCGACAGACGCAATGTGTGCTGGGCCATCCGTTGCAGTCAGTCGCTAACTGGAGGCTCGCTTCGTCGTCGGAACGGAACGGTGCAGTGGGTCACAAGCTTTAGGCCTATTTTCATAATTGTAACTCGATGTTTTTCAACTCTCAAATAATATAAAGAAACAGCCAGTATCGTGCACAAAATTTACAACACTACGTTTCGAGAGGACAACCTCCCGTCTTCAGGTTAAAATAAACACTAAAATATTTTAAAATTCATGGCAGTATTTGCCGAGTCACCAAGTCTAAAAAAACAAACCATTCAGGCATGGTTAGGCCTAAAACTTAAAAAAATTTTAAATTTTAAAAATATAAAACACTTTATGGGTTTTAATTTGGGGAAAAATACACGGTGCAACGTGGTCAGTTTTTTTTATAAGTGTCCAAAACAGCTTGCTCAATTTCCTTTTTTTCTACTCGTTCACGAAAAATTTTTTTAATTTTGGCAGTGTATTTGCTTATTTGATCAAGGCAAAATAAAGAATACGGTGTATCGTATACCATGTGGTGAAAGCACATGTGGGGCCAGTTATATTGGCCAGAGCCTGCAAAGGCTACAGGAACGTCTCAATTCCCACAAATCTAATTTTAAATTGCATACTGAGTCCAGTTCACTTGTTCAACACTGTTTTAAAACAGGAATCCCCCCCAAAAAACTCTCAACAGGGCATGCACCAGCCCTGGATAGGACCGAAATACTTTTCACTGAACAAAAAAACAAGGGCAAGAATAAACCTTGAATCACTTATTATCCTTACTCATGTACCTCCTGTTTACAATCATTTAATTCCAGAAAGCAAATCTCTAAAAGAATATTTTCCAGTCATCAATAGCCTACAACTCAACAAATTCAACAAGTCCAAGAAAAAGCCGTCTAACTAACCCACCCTTTTAATTTGGACCAGGCCATATAATTCTGAACCACGTGACATCACTGCCTCCTGTTACCACTCCACTTCCGGGCGCCCATCATGTAACATGGTGTTTCATTTGGTATGTTTTATATTTTTAAAATTTAAAATTTTTTAAGTTTTAGGCCTGACCATGCCTGAATGGTTTGTTTTTTTAGACTTGGTGACTCGGCAAATACTGCCATGAATTTTAAAATATTTTAGTGTTTATTTTAACCTGAAGACGGGAGGTTGTCCTCTCGAAACGTAGTGTTGTAAATTTTGTGCACGATACTGGCTGTTTCTTTATATTATCTGCAAAAAGTGCTGAAACTTCTCAATTTCAACTCTCAAATACCGCGTAAACCGTTCAGGACGTCAGAGTACATGATCAAACTTTTACTGTTCAGAGAAATTAACAAGAACGTAACTCGGCTAAAAAAAAAAATATTTGTTAATCACACCTAAAACAAGGACGTATTTCGCAACATTCTTAGTAAGTGAGCAACATGAAATATTGGTTGCAAAATTTGTGGGCTTCAACCGGTTGGATGCCGCAGGAAAAAAGGAGGCCTGTAGGTTTTAAACGCTCTAGAGGTTTTTAGTACGTGTGACAGCTCCCCAAGTGCCAACCCCCCAAGACGTGTCGTGGCGCTTATCAAGGGGTTGTGGGAATTCCAAATTTACCTAAATTGGTGGAATATGGCTAGTAGTCGTGGTTCAGTTTTGGTTATGCTTTAATTGTAAAACATGAGCGATAGTATGCTCCGGCTCGCCTGACATTCAAGGGCGACACTAACCCTGGCTTAGGGCCTAAAATGGAATACCAAGCGGCATGAGGCTTACTTGGGACGAGATGGATTAGTAAATTTCTGTTTAATTGAAGTTTTCACAGCAAGGGAAAATAGCTACGGAGTTGCAGTGTTAAACTAACAACAGGGTTGATCCGGTTTGATGTTAAATTTGGGGAAACGGGACAAAAAGGGAAAATTTCTAATTAAAATGGCCAAAAGTACCTTTCGATGCGGGGAGTGGGAGAGTTGGTGGCGGAATGAATTTAAGGTTAATACTTAATTGTTGGAGCATCCGGCAGAAGACCAAGCGAGCTCAAGCCGTTACAATTGACGTCAAACATTAAGTACAGACAATTCACAGCCATACATTGTTACAACAATTAATATAATAACATCATGTCAACTAACAATGAATATTAATTATTTTGAAGTGACAATGGGTCATTACAATTTGACGTCATGTCGATCTTGAGCCCGGCAGATATCACAAATGACGTCATCGGCGTAACCTGGCTGTGGTGCACAATTTCAATGTTGAAATCTGAAATTAAACTCGCAACAACGCGTGTCAAATTTTCGCTCTTTTGAAGCTCGGAGGTACGCTGATAGAGAGCGCCAAGCGAGCGTTTTCCTTGTATAGTAAACCTTTTCAACGTGGAAAGAAAACTTTTTTTTACTTTATATATATGAACTACGGGCCTTCTAAAGAATGGAATGAACGAAGTATTGTGATCTACAACTGCAATTAGCTTGCGACCTGATAATCAGCATGTCGATTACGTGATGCTTTGGGGATCGAATAAACTGCACGAAGCATGGACTGATGCCGGTAGAGTGACATATACGAAGCATGGAATTACGCCAGTTGAGTGAGCCAAGCAAACGATGTGGCTAGTACGCTATACATAACCATGCGTCGAAAAAATCGTATTCTGTACTATCGATATAGAAGCTGTTCACTTGGTATGGCTACGAGGAAAGCAAAAAGCTCTCAGTCGGATGAGGAACGCAAAGGTAACGTTTTCGTTCGCAATACTGCCTCGGTATTTGTCTCCTGACCATCAGCTACAATAAAAGGCGGTAAAAGTTCTGCCTAACAATGAATGCAAGGGTCGTAATGGGGTCTTCGGGAGGACAAAAGGAATTTTTGAAACCAAACGTAAGGCCCAAAAAATTAATTAAGTGGTTCTCAGCAGCGCGCGCATGGGTTTTTTTCTTAGCACACGAAACCTTTTTTATGACATTGTCTAAAAAAAATTCCGATTACGCATCAGCACTTTCACCAAACATTTCTTGGAGCCGATGACCATATCAGCTCTTTGTTCCATTCACATGATCGCCTCAAAACATATCTAAATGCCATAACTAAAAATTTTGTTCTAAAGAATGGTTTTTTTTATCAAATGTGCAACTTTTGATAACGCCGATTGCGGCATTAAAACATAGACATTGTACTCCACAACAAAATAGAAGCTACTGATTTTGTTTTGTTTGGTAAAAAAAAAAAAAAAAACCATCGCCTGCATCTGAAAAATCACTAATAAAACGTAAAAAAAAAAACACCGCCCGCTGCGTCCTTTTTTTAGTACTAGTCCCGAGAACCACGTAATTAATTTTTAGTGAGGAATTTTTTTTTGGTAGAAAATATCTAAGATTAAAGAATTTTAAACAAAACCCTAAATCAAAAAAATTAATAACGCTAAAAGTAAACACTACAACAATAATTATTATGTTTATGTTTATGTTTATTGAGCCTATTAGGTCCTTACACCATTCGCTCACTCTAAAGCTAAACTTACCCTACTTAAACCTATTATTTTTAGCTCACGTGAAAATTTCTTTTCCAGTAGGCGGTTATTTTAAATGAAACTGTAGTTTTACGGTAATGAACCAAATTTTCGCCAGAAAACAACTGTGGCATTCCTCAAGGTGGCACACTCAGTGGATGGCTGTTCAACTTATTTATTAGTGGTATTTATTTCTTCAATTGCCTTGTTATGTGCAGATGATCTTAAAGTTTATAACAGATCTGATTCCCTTGAAAGTTGCCAGCAGTTTCAAGTGACCTTGATCGGTTTAGATAAATGGGCAGCTGACAACAAAATGAAGTTTCACCCAGAGAAATGTGTTTATTCTACGTATTGGCAAACGCAAGGCTGTTGATTTTCACCATTACTTGTCTGGTCATCAGTTGCAAGAACACACCGTCGTGAAAGATTGGGGCGCATAGGCCTACTTGTGGACAACCAACTTCAGTTCCATAATCAGGTGCAACAAGTTGTGAATGATGCTCGGAAAACGTTTTTTATTCTAAAGTCAATGTTCAAATCGTGGACACTTACGAATACAAGAAGATTGTACATGACGTGTATCCGACCAAAACTTGAATACGTGTACACGCCTGGTCACCCCATTACAATGGTGATATTTACAGGTAGGAACAAGTTCAGAGAGCAGTCATCAGGCACTGTTCATCGCTGAAGGGTTTGCCTTACGAAGAACGTTTGAAAAGACTTGACCTGACAACCCTTGTTGATAGGCGTTTAAGAGGTGACCTTATCAAGACCCGTCAAATTCTGTCTGGCGAAGTGATTTTGCCTGCCGACCAGTTTTTTCAGTTTCAGTTTGTTCGGCTGTCATACGAACTATAGGACACGGCATGAAGTGGACGAAACCACGAATCCGCACCGTGGTTGGACAGTCTTGTTTGACTGTGAGAACCATTAATTCTTGAAACGCATTCTCAGAACGTGTTGTGACAGCACCTTCAACCAGCAGTTGGAAAAGACAATACGACCTGACTCAGTGTTTTAAAGTGTTTTTGGTGCATGTTTTGTTGTGAACCGGTTACGATAAGCTTGCTTTCTTCCGATATGAATTTAATTTAATTTAATTAGTGTGGAAGCAAAATTTGCCGATAAAAAAATTTCTGAATGATAAAAAAATATCTAAACAAACTCCAGGTCGTATCTCGGTTTATTTAATTACTTCTTTTTTTTTAGTTGCTGGTAATGAACTTAAACAAGAATATGAACACATAAAAAAAAAAGGTAGGGAACCTACAAGTCAAAAAAGTGGAAATAAAAGTAGGAAAATTAAGAATGTTTCGCAAAATAACTTGACAATTAGGAAACAGTAAGTACCGTACGACCCCAGTGAATGTTTAGTTTTATTTTAAGGTACAGTGGAAAAAGAGCAAGAACAGTTGTCTCAGATTACTGAAAAAAATTTGCTGTAAATAACATTACAGCTTGTGGGCTGTGGTGCGGCAAGGAATGTTGTGTGCGCCGAAAAAGCCACGGGAAAAAAAGCCTGGGAAAAACAGCAGAAGGAAGGAAAAGCTGCGGGAAAAAAGCAGCGGAAAAAAGCAAAAGGAAAAAAGCCAACTAAAAAAGCTGAGGAAAAAAAAGCCGAATTGTTTTGTCGTTTTTTTTTTTTTCTTTTTCGTGTTGTTGTTTATATTGTACTTTAAGTCAGTTGCCTTGGCTCGTATTTCACCAGGAAAGCAAAGGAAGTTTCACCGGGAAGCATTTTTTTTTCTGTGGCTTTTCCTTCGGCTTTTTTTCCAGGATTTTTTCCCATGGCTTTTTCGGTGCACACAACCCTCCTTGCCGCGCCAAACCCTCCTTGCTGCTTTTTGCGAAGCATTTTTTCCCATGACTTTTTTCTTTTGCTTTTTCCCTAGGCTTTTTTCCTTTGGCATTTTCCTTTGGCTTTTTTCCTTTGGCTTTTTTTCCTGTGCTTTTTCCCCCGCGGCCTTTTTACCTATATACGAGAGTTTCGAAGAGAGCCGAGTAGTAAAGACCGTATTGATTAGCTCCTAGTTATGGCTAGGTTTTCCACGCGGCGTAATTTTTTTTTCTCTTTGTTTGCTGTTCTGTGTTGGCTGGTATTTCGTTTTCCGCCCAAAAATCTTTTTCTGCCCAAAAATATTTTCTTTGTTATCACAAAAATAATTGGGATGAGAACAAGGAAGAAATTTGAGGTATGCAGGTAAGTCTGAATTTTCATTGCAAACTGCCACGGAAATGACAATGACGTCGCATACATTCCGTGTTACGCAGCGACGAAATCAAAGTGAAACGCACGTACGACGATTCAAATGTCGACGAGTGTTCAACTGTTCTTATTTCGCCCATTCACATTTTGCAGCTAAGGAATTTCCCTCAAAAAGGGGAATTTTTCCTCCTCTCGTAGAAACCCTGGTTACGGCCGTAACGATACCAAGAGTCCTCTGCGGCCGCCCAGGTGCGGGGAAATTCAGCTAACGACCACATTCAGTAGCTGTCGATCTGTCCAAAACAAAACTTTAATAGTAGGGATTCCTTCTAGTCTTTTTTCCCATTTGACAGTGCTGTTGGTTCGTCCCATTGACTACGATGAGCTCCTCCCCTGCCCCAAAGAAAGTTTGCCTCCCCTTTTTAAAAACTTTCTTTTTGTTTCTGTTCCTTTTTTTCCAATTTTCCTCTCGTTTTGTTTAATTTGTTCTTCGTTTTACTTTCACGTATTAGGTTATAAAAAAAAATTGTCCCCCCCCCCCCTCCCTTAAAACAATTGATATCACTCCTTTTAGGGGTCGAACCATTCGGAACTTGGCGGCCCGTTTTACCAGTTTTGGTTTTTGATACGATAAACTAAACTAAACTCCGCGCATAACAATACATATAGTGAGTGAATGTCGCCTTGGTGTTTGTTTCTGTTGAGGCCCTGAGGTTGATTGCTCACAGTTTTCCGTGAAGAATATATAGTGAGTGCTGTCGCTTTGGTGTTTGTTTCTGTTAAGGCCCTGCGGTTGATTGCTCACAGTTTTCCGTGAAGAATATATAGTGAGTGCTGTCGTTTTGGTGTTTGTTTCTGTTGAGGCCCTGCGGTTGATTGCTCACAGTTTTCCGTGACCAATGTATAGTGAGTGCTGTCGCTTTGGTGTTTGTTTCTGTTGAGGCCTTGAGGTTGATTGCTCACAGTTTTCCGTGAACAATATACTATAGTGAGTGTTGTCGCTTTGGTGTTTGTTTCTGTTGAGGCCGTGAGGTTGATTGCTCACAGTTTTCCGTGAACAATATAGTGAGTGTTGTCGCTTTGGTGTTTGTTTCTGTTGAGGCCCTGAGGGTGATTTATGATGAGGTCTGAGGACCTAGTGCGTCTGTGCACAAGTTGTGTTGTTGTAGATTTTTATGTCCGAGCGCATGGCTGAGGGCCGAGGCTCGTGGAATAAAACCAACCAACCTGAGGTTGATTACTCACAGTTCTCCGTGAACAATATAGTTAGTGTTGTCGCTTTGGTGTTTGTTTCTGTTGAGGCCATCCTCTGTCGTCCCCATCATGCACTGGCACATTGGTCTGCTTGAAGAGTCCCACTGGAACTGTGCGTTACCTCGTTTTTGAACTGGGTGGTGGGCATATGATGTGAGGTGTATGGTGGATTTTGTAGTGTATAGTAGTTTAGTGTAACTTTACGTAGACCGATGTATAGTGTTTAGTGAAGGCATATGGCAGTAGGCCCGAGGCCCCAAATAACCAGAGGTTGATTGCTTACAGTTTTCCGTGAACAATATAGTGAGTGTTGTTGCTTTGGTGTTTGTTTCTGTTGAGGCCCTGAGGTTGATTGCTCACATTTTTCCGTGAACAATATATGCCTTACTATTTCGTTTGTAACTGATTGTTGCAACTATAGGACATTACCCTTCACGTTCCCGGCCGCTCACCCATTTTAACTGGTACCATTCAAAGAATTATCACACTGGTCCTTTTACATTGCTGCCGTGCAAAGAATAAACATGCTTTCCCTTTTCTACTGAAATAATGAACATGATCGATCGCTATATCGCATTAATTGACTGCGTTTGGATTGTTTGTCACGATGACTAAACAGAGCAAAAAACAACTTCGCCATTTAAAAAAAAAAGGATTACAGCTCGTATCCTTATGGAACGCACAATCTGTGAAAGCACACAACTAAATACGAATTAGAGTTCACTTGAACGAAACGAACTATGATTTGAACTCCAATTCCAGGTAACAATGATTGTTTTTATTCCCTAGTAATATTAGAAAGTGAACGCAGTTTGAGTTTAAATTGGGCCATGTCAGAGAGTGTGTGTGTGGATGTGTTTAATGTGTATACGTATTATGCAGGCGTTTTATTATTTTGGGATTTGTTTTGTTTTAGTTTGTTCCCTTGAATTGGAGTTCAATTTATAGTTCGTTTCATTCAAGTGAACTCTAGTCCGTTTTTATTTGTATGCTTTCACAGCTGTGAGTTCTATAAATCTTAAGTTTAAACAATTACGAAAAAGTATTTTTAAACGATTCTAGTAACAAAGCGCGTTAAAAGAGAGCCCTTGTACGCATGTAACGAGCGAGAAGTAAACCTGTCCAAAAACAGTCTCCATCAATAACTAGTAGACACTCGAAAATGTTAATATATTCAAATTAGCCACATGGATACACAGTTTCTGATTATATATTTTGGGATTTCATATTACTGTTATTTTAAAGGTCTTCCTTGGTTAAAGTTGGTGAATAAAGCCATCAAGTCCAAAACGACCGCCATCTTTCAATCGGAAGTTAAGCAATAGGCGCACAAGAGTCACGTGACTTGTTGGGCAGCTCATAAAACCTGAATTACGATTCCCTGAAGTCATTACCTGCCTGGTCAATTTCGCAAGTCAAACGGGAAAAGAGAATAGGCTACCTGGAAGTTGTTGTCAAGGACCTGTTTCATCGTCCTTATATAAGCCTTAGCATGAACTTCCATGTTAAACGTTCAACTTTTGAAACCCTTGTCGTTTTCCCCGGAACTGAAAAGACCAACGAAATTACGTTGTTTTGGGCTAGTGTCGTAACTATTTCACTGCGTTAAAGATTTCGTTGCATTGGTGACAACCATCGAACCGCTTGGCCTCCACAGAATTGCACGCTGTTGTTGCTCTTCGTTCTCACCTGGAGATCGAACCGATGAACCGATTTTAAATTTTTTATAATGTAGCCATTTAAAAGGCCCAGGGCCTTTCGAAAATAATTTAATGTGACTACAGCGTCGTTGTTGTTATTGTTGGGACGTTTTGCTCTCCCCGAGAGATCGAACTATTGAACCGATTTAAAATGTTCATGGCTTAAAATGTAGGTACCGTATTACAAAGATTCAGGTCCTTTTGAAAACTGGTTGTTGTTGTTGTTTTGTTGTTGTTATTGTGTTTCTGTGGACATGGGGGCTGTCGTACTACATTATAGTTTTGAACCCAGTACGTGTATTGCAAAAGAAGTTGATTCGTATTGCGTTGCCAGAAACTGTTTTTCTATTTTCTTAACGATTTTTCATTTTTTTTTTCATTTTTAAAGATTTATTTATCTCAGTGACATAAGAAACAACCATTACGTTTTTTTGTCGGCCTACTCTGCTTCAGGTGTATTACAGAGTCAGTTAAAAAAAAGTAATCTATCATTTGGTGTAGGGAAGCTGTGCCCTACGTACCACCCCCCCCCCCCCCACCCCAACCCCCTCTTCTACCCAGTCACAGAAGCCCCCAAGGCAGACACTATAGAATTATCTGTGTAATGGTGGTAGGGGGGGGGGGGGTCAAGTAATAAACCAACAAAAAGGCTTTGAAGGGGGCTGGTAGTCTCTCCCACTATCCTGGATGGTACTGCATGACTGGTGGGGCAGGTGGCATAATGGTTAACACGGCCATTTTACGTGCAAGACGGCCCGGTTTGATCCTGGAATATAAGGGCTCTGTGATGTCTCGTGCTCATGCCAGTTGTGACATAAAAAGATCCCAGGAATTTCCGAATGGATTTACCTAGCAAAATTGTCCCTCTAATTGCCATCTGGCGCCACGGCTTCAGCTGGGAACACGTCAAACCTACAGCAATCTATGACTGTTAGGGACTGTTATGTTCCCCTTTGGTGTCTCTGTCATACCTCTCCTCTCCCTCCCACTCTAGCAAAACAAGCTTTCAACAAATTGTTACCTTTCATTTGGTCTCGTATCAATAAATCTTGGGTTTGGCGAAATACTCGGCGAAAATGCTATTTGAAGCAAGAAAACACTTCAATTTGCAACCACTTTTTCGTAGCATGGTACATCTATAAGTGGTATCACAAGCAAGTCACTTAGGCACTCGTGTTCCTTTAATGTTTGTCGTAACATTGCAGGAATATTGTATGCTTATTTAGCTAAGAATTGCACCTTTCTTCCTTTCTTGTAAGCCTTATAAAAAAAAAAAGAAAAAAAAGCTGTTAGGTTATTATGGATTCAGTTAGGCCGGAGGTGGCAATGGAAGTGGTCGACGATTTCCGGCTCTCTTCACAGCCAGAAATTTTGCTAAATTTTGACGAGGAACACACTAGCCCTAACCATGCCACGTTTCCAAACTTATGTGTTTGTGAAACATTTGAAGAAATATGTTTGGCTTATTAACGAAAACAGCTCTCTACAATGGTAAGTATATTTCCCGCCAACAGATTAGTATAGCCTTATTAGTGATTCAGAAGCCGGGGGTTTTATGTTTGAGTGTGGCTCAGTGGGTATGGCCGAGTGCTACAGAGCTTGATTTCCCTGGTTCGATTTCCGTAGATTGCTTTTTTTCCCCTTTCTTTAAGCTATCTTTAAGCTTTTTTAGTTTAGTGACGGCCACCAACTCCTGTTTTTTTAAAACCAGTTTGATTTTTTTTTTTCATTATTAAGATTGTGGTTGTCTCGGTGACTTAAGAAACGACAGTTTCGTTTTATTTCGGCCTTTGGGTGTATTCTGAAGTGAGTTAAAAAAAGCAAAATATCATTTGGTATTGGTTAGCTGAGCCCTAGTCCCCCACCCCTCTCAACGCCTCACAGAAATCCCAAAAGTGGACACTCTAGAATTATCTGTGTAATGGGGTCAAGTAATGCACCAACAGAAAGGCCTAACAAAAACAATAAAATTCCTTTGATTTTCAGCTTATTGCCGAAATTTTGCAATGCAGCAATTTATGAAGTATCCGTTCAGCAGAAAAATTTCAAATTTTAAATATAGAACATTTAAGCATTAAGGCAGGCAGGAGGGTTTTCAATGATTTTTCTCTAGGTTAATAAAATTCGGGAAGCTAACCAGTTGAAAATAAGCAATTAGTATTGAATCTGTTAGACATCAGACTTCTTAGCACAGTTTTTGCTACCCCAGTCATCTTCCGGAGCTTTTAACTCAATGCTAAACCGTTTAGCAGATCGCTCTGGACAACGTAGTTGTACAAATAATGACTTCGAACTTGAGACAAGTCAGCGCGAGTTCCAGTGATGATAATAGCGTGTAAGCGTAAAATTTAATACCACTAAGACAGGTATACGGATTGTTGTATATGGTATGACTTCTGACTGCTTTCACCGCATTCTTTGTATGTATCCACCCAAAACCAAAAATGGTACAAGAGAAGCCGCCAAGAATCCAAAAAGGGTCGGCATTTTAAAATAGTGATATCATTCCATCAGGGAAAGGCCGCCAAGGTTAATCATTCTATATAGCCAAGTTAATCGCACCTACTAATAGTTCGAAAGTTAAATGAAATCTAGAAGATTGCTACTAGCGGTAGCAATATTCAAGTTTTCATTTAACGTCAGTACGATTAACTTGGCTAATTATAGGATTAACCTTGGCGGCCTTTTCCTGGTTGAATGATATCACTGCTTTAAAAGGCACGGATACTTTTTGGATATACTTGGCGGCTTCTTTTATACCAGTTTTGGTTTTGGGTGGATATCACAACTTTCTGCCAAACCTGTTGATATATTGATTATCGATAGTTGATTATTGACTTGCCTTACATCCGGGTGCTGTAGAGTTATGATCAGCTACGGTAGTGACGTCATACGTGAACGGTCCATTTAGCTCAACGATGCGGTTACCGATCTTTCGCAATGATGAGCCGCAGTATTGCTCTGGTCTCGTTCAGTGCATGTACTTAAATCTGTGGCGTGCATATAATCGATAGTAACGCTCCGTGTGCCTTCATCGAAAAGGTCAGGCAGAGCAGTAAATCAAGAAGCAACACCGGTCGGATTACCAATCAAAAATACCGATGTCTCTAATAAAAACTCCCACGTTTTCATTTGACGGTAATTCACGAGAATTATCAACAATTATTGCTCCAGCATCTGCTCCTAAAAACTCTGGGATGACGCTGGCAGTCAAAGTGGCACCGGCCGTAAGAGCGAATGTTGCTATTCGCACAGCCATAAACCTTAATCGTCATAAATTCACTTTATATTCAGTATTCAATATAAAAATTACGGACGAAGGCTTAGCAATGTTGTCATGATCATCAACTTTGCTGTATAAAATCCATCCTATAAATCCTCTCTGATTCAAGAAAAAAGAACACTCGACTTTAAAGGATCGTTAAAGGTAAATTTCTGAAATTTTTACTGACAAATCTCTGTGCTTGATTGTCCCCGTTTCAATTCCTTACGCAAATAGAAGGATTAACGGCCGTTGCGTATAGAGGATTTTACCAAAGCCGAAATTATAGTATATTTCACAAACAGAATGCAGTTATATATAATCACAAACTCACAAAGAGGGGTGTGCAGTCACCCACAGAAAATAGTCCCCACAGAAAAAGTGTCATTGCGTGCAAGCGATAGGTTAATGTCCACAGTGGCATTATCAAAGGTACAATGGCGGAAGGATATGATGTCGCGTGTGCAAACCGGCTCCATCCCAATCGTGGAAAATTCTAAATCCGCAGGAGGAGAGGGTAATGGCAATGGATCTATTTTAGAGTTGAAATGTTTTATTTAAAAGTAGTTTCGTAAAAATAATTTTTTTTTAAATTTATATTAAAAATGGCTAGCACGAAGTACTAACGTACTTGTTTGTGCTTACAACAAATTGACATACAGTTGAACAATTATTTTGCATATATACTTTAATATTTTACTTAACAATCAAACATCCAATCATCTTATTTCTGTATCTGCAGTAACATGTTTTACTTAATTATCAAACATTCACCCCTGTCACTTATTTCATAGCTACGTATGTAATATTATGTAATAAACTAAGTTACAAAAACAGCAAGTTTAAGGCCGACCGTACACTGAGCGACTTGGCCGCGCGGCGAGATCGCTGCAGCCAATGAGACTGCTTACCGTTTATGTAAAACCACGCACTAATCATTTTCATTGGCTGCAGAAACCTGGCCGCGCGGCCAAGTCGCTAAGTGCGCGGGTGGTCTAAAAGGCGAATAAAATTATTTTTCTCACCCGTTTTAAAGATCTCAGTCCTCTTAAAATTTGACCGTTTGTGTTAAATGAAAAATAATGGGAGAAAACACACAATTGTAATAAATTTGCTGAAAACAAAATAAAAAAACATAACAGATAAAACATTACAGCCACAAAAAGGAATAAGCAACCGAATATAATCAATTAAATGAAACAATTTTTGAAAACAACAACATCACAAACGTAAAAAAAAAATCGTTCCTTAATTTATGTTAGATATCCGTATCTCAGCCCTCTTGTAACAACACAAAAAAAGGTCAAAAGGTTTTAGCGAGCGTTAACTGTACCTGGTCATCTGCCCGACGAAGCCCAAGACCCTATGTCTGCAGCACCCGGAATGGATTCTCAGGAAGTCACCCACCCAAGCACCAATCGGGGTCAATGCTGCTTAATTTCGGCGAGCTGACGAGAACCGGTGTTTCCAGCACTGCAAGGCCGCAGACAATACAAAGATGCAGGAACACGTGACAACAATGAACGAGGGCTGTTCTCTGCACCGGTGCTGAAACTATAGTTCTTAACACTCGATTATTTTTTTTAACGAAACCCATATTACACGTCCCATTGTTCAAATTTACTTTCAAAACGGCAAGTTATTTTTCACCTTAAAACGTAATGAAAACGGACAATATCGGCAACATTTCAAGTATTAAAATTCATTACAATATGACACCGGGTGTGAAAATTAAAGGTTGCTCTTTTAAAATTATCTGTAAAATCTGTAGTTTCGGCGGTATTTTTTTGTTTGCTTGTGGAGATGGTTAGTTTCCAAATAAAATATCGGACGCACCGACAATTAGGGTGCCCACTGAACAGCCAACAAAAAAAAAAAAAACAGGGTGGCAGGGGGATTTTTTGAGGATGTTTTTTTGGGACGTGCCTTATTTTGGCCTAATCGGTGTTGCTTATGGATCATCGAAAAAGCCTTTGTTTAAACGTTTGTGGTTTTGTTTTTATAAGTTTTCTTCATAAGGGCAAAAAGGTAAAGAAAAAGGGCAGTGGGGAAGGGTGGCATGAGCCCCAATAGCCCCAATCTACTGGCGCCCTCACCGACATCCGAAACAACCATCTCCAACATTACAAAATATCTCTATCAATCGACAAATCAAACAAATCCTCGAATACCAAATCCGAAGCCATAATAGAACACTTTCCGCAAAAGAAACGGTTTTTTTTCCTTTCCGTCTTGCATTGTTGGACTATTCCGTGCACTACATCGTTATTGGAGTCAGGTGCTTCATCATTGTCGGGTAGAGATGCGGACATTAATAGATAAATAAGTTATCGCCTGCTTCCCTCGTGCAAAGAACCATAGGAATGATGAAAGAACTAACAATGCCTGGCCTGCGGCCCTCGACATTGTTCGTTCTCAGCACTCGGGAATCCGGCGATAACCGGATGTCGAGACAACCCACTAATGGCTGCCACCTATAAAGCATATTGGCTACAAGAGAGATACCTGTAAGGGGCACTAGATTGAAATGGTGGGTTTAAGCAACGGCACTTCTAGTCAAACCAGTGCTTTGAGGGTGGATTTCGTAGGCTTAAAAAAAACCGTTGTTTTCTCCAATCCATTATGCTGCTTAGGTTGTAAAATTGGAAAATAAAGATTCCACTTGCTTAAAAATGTCAGCAACCACCAACAAGAGAAGTTCCTCCCATAGAAACCTAATGCTAGCCATGTTGACACAACCATCTGTCATATTTTGATTGTTTTTAATTTATTTATTAAATATAGCTTTCAAATACACGTTTATTTATTGAACACGTGTACACGTTATCAATAAATAAATGGGCAGTATTTATCACTGATGGCGCCCATTTGGCTGTCCGTCCTGTTTATTGTCTTACCGCTTCACTGTTCAAGATTACGAAAGCATCCGTCATCGCACAACGCCGAATAACCCAGTTAGCCAACAAAGGCTCTCTGCTTTTATTTCTGGATTGTTACTCGATGCCGAAGTACCCCCTCACCGTTCGTAATCGTACCGCGGAAGCTCAACGCCGAATAGCCCCTTCAAACAACTTCTAAAAAAAAATTTAAAGAGAAATTGTCTCAAGGAGCTATTCGTCGTTGAGTTTCCGCGGTATGAACGGTGATGGGCAAAGAAGAATGATATATGGCAGGACAAGAAACACCAAGAGCCCAAGTTTCTCCTAACAAACTTACTTCCGGCCCAGGCCAAGGCCCAGGCCCAGGAGACGGTCATGTTGCGAGAAGGAGACGTCCATCTTACAGGAAACACACGGAGACGACCATGCTAGTAGTATTGTTACACCGAAATTTTTTGTTGTATAGGGTTGAGTTAGACTGCTTAGTACTAACAATGCTACACTTCGGTGTACAAACCTGTCTCGTAACTAATTCAGTGCTATTCGAGATTTCAGTCTGTAACAGTTCCAATGCAATTCGAGTTTGAAGATTTCAAAATTTTTCCCGTAACAGATTTCAATGCTGAGGCGAGCCTACCATGACGTTGTTGTGTGCAGATTAGTATTGAGCTAACGCTGGACAATGTTGCGCGCGTCGTAACAGATTTCAATGCTGAGCGAGCTAACATGAGTTGTGCGCGCGGCAGTATTGCGGGTGTAGGCTAGTGTTCTGCGCGCGCGGCGAGTTGAGTGTGTTGGAGGAGAGGGGGGAAAGAGAGGCATGGAGTGAGCGCTTGACTATAGTTTTAAAGATATTTTGTTGCGTTCAACTGGTTGTCAAACAAAATTGTCTATAAGGAAAGACAATTTGTTGATAACTATAACGTTTTTTAATATAGATTCTATTATTAAAAATGAATCAGAGATGAGTCAA